>JAVTVY010050498.1:0-25588 GCA_036873755.1 Hanleya hanleyi
AGAATACAGGTCGTAAAATTATAATCCCAATACCGGAATGATAGTCCACTCTGTTACAAATTGTGAATTCTCGCCAACCAGAGCTATGTGAAATGATAGAAATGAGCGAAGGCTTTCAAAGATGCATCTCTTAATATGTTATTCTCATCGTCTCGTGTCAGGTTCCGTTCACCACCATGGTGGCCTTGTTATGTATGTGGTTTGGAATCTCATTACCCCTCGTCTATCTCGGATATTTCTTTGGCTACAGAAAACAGGTTAGTAACCATCTTACAGTTTTACAATCTTCCTTTCTCTCAGAATGGTTTGTTGTCAGATATATGCTTTGATATCTTTGGTTTGCAAATTTGGTCTGTGCCTGTAGCCTTTGTCCACCGTCAAAATGTTTTGTTTTTTTGGGCGCCGCCTAATGCATATAAGCTGTTAAATAATGTTTCTAATAAACCAATTGTTTTTACTTTTGGCCAAGGGTTATGTCATGAATGTACGCCCATCTGTCGGTTCGTTAATGCAATATGTGCAAAAAAACATATTGGGTACAGCGACCAAATATTGTAGATTCATCTAATTATAGGTCACCTTATGAAAATGAGTCGCCACAGAATTATGCCCCTCTCCGGATCTAATCATTTCTGATTTTGTGATTTATGCTTGAATGTTACCACTTATATCCAATGATTGCACTGTTAGAAACTTTACCATATTTCTTTTTTAATCTTTTTTTTCCCCTTTAAACTCTATTAATTCACTTGTAATAGGAACAAAATTATCTTGCAAGTGATTTTTATAAACCCTTAAGGAATTCATCGATCTATTTTGTGAAGTCCCATCGTTTTAAGTACGTGCATCATCGATAACCCCATTGTGGTCGTCGTTTTTTTACAGCCGTATGAGCACCCGGTGCGGACCAATCAGATTCCCAGACAGGTACCAGAGCAGATGTGGTACATGAATCCATTTCTAGGGTAAGATTATATGGATATGTAAATGTTCCTTCCCATTGTCATCCTGAATCATCCACCTACATGTAAGTTCACATGCATATATGTCGGAGGTGTTCACAGATTCGTGAAGTTCATTTGAGGAATTTCGAGCATAATACACACTATCATGAATACACACAAATGTTGAGTTTTTTAACCCCCCCCCCCCGCAACCCATTTTTCCTTCTACCGAATGTTGTGTTACACCCTAAATGAGAAAACAGAACAGCAGTGGAATGAGAAATGCTGATCTCGTCGGCTAATATTGTTACTGACAAAAAAAATAAAACAGGAAAAATGGTAGGAAATCAAAGAGATCTACGATTTCTTAAGGGTGACCTGGCAATGGAATTACTACTCAACCATCCATCTCCTCATGCCCGTCAGGTTTTATGACCATTACTAAGATTTAGTTCATTATGACGTGACCTTGTCCATCCATTTGAAACGGCATTTCATGGCCACTGCTCAACCAAGCTTCACAGGTGTCTGTGTCGACTGAACTCCAAGAAATATATTATTTTTTGGATTCAAAGTTCAAGGTCATCGTACCCCTAATTATCCAGCCTCACACACCTGGTATTCAGGGGTAATGGTAAATGCCAAACCGATACCATTGAAAATAGTATATTGCCCATGTGGTTCCCAAGAAGCCTATGGATTATGGGGTTGAGAGGTCAAGGTCGCTGGTCAGTTTCGATTCTTTTCATGAACAAGATGACTGATATATGTAGTGGGATCATCCTGATTCCCATAATCCTGTGAAGATTGATTCATTTGAATTTAATTGATTTGTATTGAAAAGAATTGTTTCATGACCTGAATGATAATGTGTTTGATCTCTTGTAGAACCTTAATGGCTGGCATCTTACCCTTCGGTGCTATGTTCATCGAGCTTTTCTTCATCTTCACTGTAAGTATTTATTTGCTGGAGAAATGTAGTCGTTCAACTCAATAGTCATACATGATGAACACAACACTTTTTTACGATCATTGTGTGTCCATTTTTTGGATAATTCAGTTATAAATGAACCTTCTTCTACTTTACTCAGGGTAATAATGCTTCAGAATAATTGTCCCCCGCTACTTAGTAGGGGGGGATATTAGAAACACCGGTGTCCGTAATTCCGTAAGATTTTCTTGTCCGGACAATAACTCGTGAACGATTTAACCGATCAACTTCAAACTTGGGGTGTGCCTTGACATTGGCGAGAGGGCGGTTGGGATTGTTTTTCAGCAATGTGCGTAATCCAATATGGCCGCCGTCAGCCATTTTGGATTATAAGCAGTTCGATCTTAGATTTTCTTGTCCGGACAATAACTCGTGAATGATTTAACCGATCAACTTCAAACTTGGGTGTGCCTTGACATTGGTGAGAGGGCGGTTGGGATTGTTTTTCAGCAATGTGCGTAATCAAATATGGCCGCCGTCAGCCATTTTGGATTATAAGCAGTTCGATCTTAGATTTTCTTGTCTGGACAATAACTCGTGGACGATTTAACCGATCAACTTCAAACTTGGGGTATGCCTTGACATTGGTGAGAGGACGGTTGTGATTGTTTTTCAGGAATGTGCGTAATCTAATATGGCCGCCATCAGCCATATTGGATTATAAGCAATTGGAACTTAGATTTTCTTGTCCGGACAATAACTCATGAGCGATTTAACCGATCAGCTTCAAACTTTGTGTGTGCCTTGACATTGGTGAGAGGACGGTTGTGATTGTTTTTCAGCAATGTGCGTAATCTAATATGGCCGCCGTCAGCCATATTGGATTATAAGCAGTTAGATCTTGTCCGGACAACAACTTGAGAACGATTCAATCGATCTACTTCATATGTGGGGAGTGCCTTGACATTGTTGAGAGGAGGATTAGGATTGTTTTTCAAGGACGTGCTTGATCCAATATGGCCACCATCAGCCATACTGGATTTCATTGGATTTTAAGCAGTTTTATCTTGTCCGGACAATAACTGGAGTACGATTCAACTGATCTACTTCAAACTTGGGGAGTGCCTTGACATCGGTGAGAGGACGGTTTGGATTTTTTTCAGCGATGTGCATAATCCAATATGGCCACCGTCCGCCATATTGGATTATAAGCAGTTGGATCTTAGATTTTCTTGTCCGGACAATAACTCGTGAACGATTTAATCGATCAACTTCAAATTTGGGGTGTGCCTTGACATTGGTGAGAGGACGGTTGGGATTGTTTTCCAGCAATGTGCGTAATCTAATATGGCCGCCATCAGCCATATTGGATTGTAAGCAGTTGAATCTTGTCTGAACAATAACTCGAGAATGATTCAACCGATCTACTTCATACCTGGGGAGTGCCTTGACATTGTTGAGAGGAGGATTAGGATTGTTTTTCAAGGACGTGCTTAATCCAATATGGCCACCATCGGCCATACTGGATTTCATTGGATTTAAAGCAGTTTGATCTTGTCCGGACAATAGCTGGAGTACGATTCAACTGATCTACTTCAAACTTGGGGAGTCCCTTGACCTTAGTGAGAGGACAGTCATGTATCATGTTTTATGGATGTGCATAATCCAATATGGGTGCCATCTGCTGTATTAGATTATGTTAAGCTCATCAGCGATATCTCCATTTTCAAATCATACTCTTATCAATGATATGAGATATCGACCCCAAAAAATCGACCATAGAGGTCCATGGCCCCCGCAGCAGCAGCGCCAGTTATGGTGGATGTAATCCACCATAACTGGTGCTGCTAGCGGGGGACATGGACCTCTATGGTCGATTTTTCTGCTTATTTGAATGACAAGATTGTACAACCTATTCAGTTTCTGAAATGTCACTTGTAAATGCATGGATTCCACAGATCCAGATAATACCAGAGACAGAGTTATCTGCAAAAGCTTGTCCAACAAATTAAAGCAGATTTATCTGGGAAAGCTCGCATCTAATAAATTAGAGCAGATTTTTCTGGGAAAGCTCGTGTCCAATAAATTAAGGCAGACTTATCTGGGAAAGCTTGTGTCCAATAAATTAAGGCAGATTTAACTGGAAAAGGCTCTTGTCAAGAAATTACGACAGATTCATCTGTGAAAGCTTGTGTCCAAGACATTAAGACAGATTTATCTGGGAAAACTTAGTGTCCAATAAATTAAGACAGATTTATCTGGGAAAGCTCATGTCCAATAAATTATTATTAAAGGCATATTTTTCTGGGAAAGCTTGTGTGCAATAAATTAAGGCATATTTATTTGGGAAAGCTCCTGTCCAATAAATTAAGTTGGATTTATCTGGGAAACCTCGCACCCAATAAATTAAGGCAGATTTATCTGGGAAAGCTCGTGTCCAATAAATTAAGGCAGATTTATCTGGGGAAGCTTGTGTCCAATGAATTAATGCAGATTTATCTGAAAAAGCTCCTGTCCAAGATATTACGACAGATTCATCTGTGAAAGCTTGTGTACAATAAATTAAGGCAGAATTTTCTGCGAAAGCTTGTGTCCAAGAAATTAAGGCAGATAGGGTAGATTGTCTGAGAGAGCTCCTGTCCAATAAATTAAGACTTATCTGAGAAAGCTCCCATCCAATAAATTAAGGCAGATTTATCGAAAAGCTCATGTCCAATAAATTATGGCAGATTTATTTGGAAAAGCTTGAACGTGTTCTATAAATTAAGGCATGTTTATCTGGAAAGCTCTAGTCCAATAAATTAAGGCAGATTTATCTTGGAAAGCTCGCGTCCAATAAATTAAGGCAGATTTATCTAGGAAAGCTTGTGTCCAATAAATTAACTTAGTTTCAAAAGGTTCTGATTTTTAACCTGTGTTGTCTATTATGGATGTCTTGAATTTACAGGCTGTCTGGGAGAACAAGTTCTATTACCTGTGATGTGTTTGTATTTACAGGCGATCTGGGAGAGCCAGTTCTATTACCTGTGCTATGTTTATATATTTACCTGTGCTATGTTTATATATTTACTGGCTATCTGAGAGAACCCGTTCTATTATCTGTGGTATGTTTATATATTTACCTGTGCTATGTTTATATATTTACAGGCTATCTGGGAGAACCAGTTCTATTATCTGTTTGGCTTTCTCTTCCTGGTATTCATCATTCTCATCATCTCCGTATCTCAGATCTCCATCGTCATGGTCTATTTCCAGCTATGTGGAGAGGTAAGCACCACACGAGTACCAGTGATGTAAATCCCTGTTTTCCCCCCTGAATTCCATTGTTTTTTGTGATTCTGGTAATCACATATGTAATGAACCAAGGCCATCCTTAAAAATATGTGTGTTGGGCGTAACCCGCCCGCCCCATCCAAAACCTGCCGATCCAAAAGTTTTTATTGGCCATCTGTCAACGTAAATGTTTTTTTTCTTCTTCAAACAGCCATGTTGTTGTTGTCATCGTTAAATCGCGCAAGTCGTGAATTTGTCCGCCAGAGTTGCATATCTGGTCAATATAACAGGGGTAGAATATGTTCATTCAGAGAGATTTATTCGATATCAAGAAAATTCAAGTCAAATAGCTGACCTGTAATCAGATATAACTCCGAGATATCCTTTCAGCTTGCTGCTTTTCAGACAGTGACGGTCTTCATGTTTTGATGACGTAATACGCAAACTGAATCTCGGAAACCTCTGCTCGTTTATTTTTTGGAAGCCTCGAATGCTCTCTGCAATGGTTCCCGACTGGCGCCAGTCTGCATGAAGGAATTGAATGCTAACACGTGGTCTTCAGACGGAAAGTACACGAATGTGAAAATGGAAACCTCGGACGTTTGCAAACGATGTTTTTGGAGACTGGCATTTGAAAAGTTGTTGACCAGAACTGAATAAAACTGACACCAGTATAAAGCAAAGGATCTGAAGTAATATACAAGAGCATGTTATGGCCACAGTAACTGTGAAAATAGCACAAAAACTCCACCGTGAGGCACGTGTGTAGATTGCAACAACAACAACATGCCTGTACTTTCGGAATGAAACGAGACCACTGACACGCTTGTGAGTAAATCACTGGACCTCGATAGTTGTATGTCGCTCTAATCTGTAAGTGGAAATTCTTCTAGGCAAAATTTTGGTAGTGAAAATGGTTCACATTTGGACTTTGACTAAAAATATGCAGACCTGTTCAAAAAGTTTCAGGGCCCAAAATGGCGAGTAGTATGTAATTCTGCAGTCACAAAAACGGATTTACGGTCGCAAATGACGGGCTGGCGACCGGTTCAACCCAGCGCCAGTGAAAAATACCCATCGAGTTAAGAGTGGATTAACAGATAAACAAAAACAACAGCAAATTGGATATCATTTAGCGGATGAATTAGATTCAGATTCGTTCAAAATTAAAATGACATATAATTCTTCCCAAGACAGCACATCAGGCAAAGTAGAATCCAGCGGTATGAAATTTAAGAAAATGAAAATGGATCATTTCCTCAGAGATGTCAAAAAATACATTGCCGATCTGCCTGTATTGAGACCTGAACAACAACAACAATGCGGTCGACCACTAACATTGAGTCACACATTCAAGTCAGTTTATTTGGGGTCATTTTAACTTTAATGGCATTGTATTTCTTGTTTATGTCTGTGGCTCTCCAATTTTGATGGTGAATCAGATCTCTGACTAAAAACCAATACGGTATAACATTTTGTGGGACAAATAAAGGAATTTCCTTATTTTTTTTTTGTTGGTGTTGCGTATCTGTTATAAATCCATGGCAAACTGTCAAAGAAAATAAGTCTGAACTCCAGAATTAAATAAAAACTCATTAATTCATGATAGCTGCAATAGAAAAGAAGAACTGCCCACATCCTCACCCGAAGAAAGAACAATATACCGTAATCTGGGGTGACTTTGAAAACTTTTTGATTTTTTTTTTTTTTTTAAGTATTATAAATTAATTTTTGAAAATGCTAGATATTATTATAATCTTGAAATCCCTGCTGGTGTTTGACCGAGATGCAGGAGATTGGTGATCATCAGATTGAAGCTTTTTCTTGCTTTTTCTTCATTTTCACTTGTTCAAAGTCACCTCATGGTTGGGGTGACTTGGAACAATGAAGCCAAAAAATGCAATGTATAATGTTTTCTACATCTCACTTGACCCAACATATGATTATAAGTTTCACAAGTCCCTGCCTTTCTGGTGAGTGTGATTTTTCCATCCATCAAAAAAAGTGGAAAAATCGAGGTATTGTTAATGAACTAAGAACCAAAGAAAGAAACAGAAGTCTATGGCTTGTTCATATTAGACAACCAGACCCCAGCTGGTTACTTACAACACCACTTTTGATTCGCATCTGCAAAATAACAAGTCATTCTGAATGTGTTAAAATTCACCCTAGGTCCCAGTAGTAAAAAAAAACACATTTTCCTACCGCCCTACCCACATTACTGAAACAGGGTCGGGTTACGCCCAACACACATATTTTTAAGGATGGCCCAAGTAGTAACTTTTCATATATGAGGAAATGCTTAGATATCGGACAGATTGCAGTGCTGCAGTGTACAAAATGGTTGCAATCCGAGGCAATTGATGAAAAGTGAGTCAAAATTAATGAACTCGACCTGTTTTCCGAGGGGTTTAAGGTTACTGAATCGGGTTGAAGCTTCAAAATCTCGTTTTTTTGTTTTTTTTGTCTTATACCAGAGTACACAGTCAAACCTACAAGTTGGGGGAATAAGAAATTATGAAAATTAGTGCATTGTAGTAAACAAAAACATGACTTTTTGAAACTCAAGCCATTCGTGGTGCAGTAGGTACTGATTGGTTTTTGGTCGTTTTCTCCATTTAGTTTTTTGCCAAAAAGTGGTTTTTCCCGTTCTAATTTCTCTCTTGTTATTTCATGTACAAACATGAAGTTTGGACACAATCTTCCAATCATGTAGATCTTCAAAAGGTTGCATCAAATTTTTATAAGTTTGGCCCTATTCATAAATTATTTATAATTTAGTGGATACGAAAATTGAAAATGTCTGTTTAACTTTCACAATCACTCTATTCTTAATTTTACTTAATTCTGTGATATCATGATTGCCGTAATCAGACTAATACACCAGGTATTTTATGCTAGGAAATTTCACTCCTGTGAATGCCCATAGTTTAACATCATTTGACAAATACTAAATATTCATTGAAGAGAACTGCATGTGTATATTTTATATTTGTTTGTTTCAGGACTACCATTGGTGGTGGAGATCCTTCATCGTCTCAGGGGGTTCAGCACTTTATGTATTTGCTTATTCCATCTTCTATTTTGTTACAAAGGTAAGCTGGTGTCAACTTAGGATTGATTCAGAATGTAAAACAATGTAACTACACCAGACACTGACTTTCGAAAACTGCAGGCGAGCTAGAAATGGTGTACCTGAATTTGGTAAGGGGAGCCATAGAGGAGCTTTAAATAGCTCTCCTAGGATTATTAAGGCGAGCCAAGTGAAGGCTAATCAAATACCGTTTCTATTCATACAAGATCCACCACCTTGTGGTTCAGGGATCCAAGTTACAGATGAATATGTATTTGTCGAGCTCTTTAGCCGCTTGCCCACGAAAACGGGGGTCTGTATAAAGTTTGTTACTGTGTTTGGCGCACATCGTGCACCAAACTAGGGCCACTTTACCGTCATTGGTTGACTGGAATCGAATTAAGCCACCAGTATTCCACTTCATTATCGTACTGACGTTAACAGTTCTTTTAGATTCCTTCTTCATGATTAATAGAACGTCGTCGCGACCTCACAAAATTTGAGAAAGTTCAAAAGTTGCTGTACGCTCGCTGTAAGATAGGATTCGGGAGGAAAAACCGCATGGGCAACACCGTCCTAGAGGGATGCGGGAAGAGATGAGTATCTGCATTGGTCACTGCTAGGTTGCCATTTTCCTGTGAGCCAATCAAATTGCTGATAAATATGGCTCTCGGTTTCGACTTCCTGTCTCTCGATTTCAACGTTCTGTCTCTGTTTTCCCTGCGCAAACGACACAGTTTGCGGTTCTCGGCATCGGCTATTTGAGGATTTTGACAACAGCGGACATAATAAATAAACTACGTAGGTATTTAATGAGGTGCACGGAATTTAGCGTACCTTATTTTGAATTTAGGTGCATCATGGTGCGCCTCAAAAGGCAGTGTCTGACTGCCCATTGCCATTTCAAACCCTCTTAAGTTGTTACTAGCCATACTTCCATCGTGGTGTCAACGGAGGTTGGGGATTTACCGCTTTTTGTCCCCCGCCACAACACCGGGCGTCCGTAATTCCATTATTCCGTTACACATTTCTTGTCCGATCAAATAACTCGAGAACCGATCAACTTCAAACTTGCAAAGTGTCTTGACATCGGCGAGAGGACGGTTGGGATTGCTTTTCAGTTACCTGTGTGATCCAAGATGTATCTTTACACATTTCTTGTCTGACCAATAACTCGAGAACTATTGAACCGATTGACTTCAAACTTGGAGAGTTCATTGACATCGGTGAGAGGACGGTTGGGATTGTTGGGACCTGCGTAATACAAGATAACTTCCAGCTGTCTTGGATTTTCAGTAGTTATATCTTGTCCAGACAATAACTCGAGAACTATTGAACAGCTCGACTTGTGGGATGTCTGGCTCTTCAGATCTCCATTTCCAAAATCATAACATAATCAATGATATGGGATTTCATCGACCAAAAAAAATCGACCATAGAGGTCCACATCCCCCGCAGCAGCAGGACCAGTTATGGTGGATGCATCGATTTTTGGCCTAATTTCTGGTAACTAATCAGTGTTGAACATGTTGAATAAGCTGCTGTAGATCTGCCAATCCCGTAGCTAGGAATGATAGAAACAATCTGCAGACAACAAGGTAGTGACACACGTTCACTTCTTTCACCTACGTGTAGTTCTGGTCATGGATAATTCACGAAACTAGCCGACCTGATACCCTCAGTGCCACTGGGTAGTAATATGATCTTAGAAATTGTAGTCTGTCACTGTAAGGGGGTGAGAAAGGTGTAAGAGAGTGACACAATCACCATCTGAGTAATGTGCTGTAGTTTGACTGAAATTAGGACCTTGATGACATGTCCATTATATCCACTTGATATAACAGTGAAGGCAAGTAACTAATGGTGCCTTCACTATTTCGATCGATTTATTTAATTCCATGAGATATTAAGTCTGATCATCTTCATGAAAAAAGTGCTTTTCGTTTGGTGATTTCCAGGAAATATTTCCTGAAGATGATCAAAAGAATTGATCAGAATATTGAATACACCATGAAGTTTTCTTCCAGCACAGATGTATTTCCATGAATATTGAATGTACATGCAATATAATTGTTGTTTCAGCTGGAGATCACAGAGTTCATTCCGGTACTGCTGTACTTCGGCTACACCCTCATGATGGTGTTCACCTTCTGGATCCTCACTGGGACGATAGGCTTCTACGCAGCTTATGTCTTTATCAAACAAATCTACGGTGCCATCAAGATAGATTGACGCGGTTGGAGGTGTATAGGGTACAAAGATTTTGGGGACATTGGATGTGCATAATGATACGGTTGAGTGAGTGTGTGTAACACATTCAGCAAGGGTGGGTTGTATATTGGGGTATATCTTGTAAATGTCTGTCATATAGACTGATTCTAGCATTTGGTAACGCCAACCATTTCTCATAAATATTATAAGGTATACCTATATTTGATCAAATAGTGGAATTGTCGGTCAACATTTTGGGCAGAAGCCAGGACTAATCTACTTCTTGTTCAGAAAGTACTAGTATAGATCTATATTTCCTGTATCAAGTGTCCAGTTTGTGATTCTATACGCCCAGCAGTTGTCCCCCTGGTATCCTACTCTTTTATCGGGATGCATGGATACCCTTGCGGACTGCTGGAGACAAAGGAGGAGGAACATAGTTAATAAGCTTGGAGATAGGTACAGTGTTGTAGCTTTAAGTTAATCTGACAGATCTATCATGCATACATCAGTTAGCTATTTGAATATCAGAAATAATCCCCTGAAATGAAAATGGAGACTGAAGTGAAGTGCCACATTTTTTTTGACCACCATGTACCTCCATTTTGTGCACATGTGAATCCTTAAAAAAATCTGGTTGACATCCTCATTGGACTGTTCCTGAATACATTCAGTATGTTGAAGCTGAAGGCAGCAATGTTCTCGAGAGAATGTAAAACACAGGAAAAGCGAATCTGCAATGAATTTGATTGGTCAAGTCAAGCCGATAGTCCACTCTGTATTGAGTGTAATTGAACACCTTTCTCCAAGTAGCTCTCATTACAGACTAAATCATGTGGATTATGGGTATGAATTATGGATATATATAATCCACTTCCTCAAATATATTTATTGATCCATTTTGTCCAGTTGATTTGATTTTCCTTCGTATGCAGGTCCAGCTTTATGCCAATTTGATCTACTCCTGGCTAATTGGCACATGTATATGTCCACTGATATGGAGATAAATCATCATACATTCCATAGACTCCAGATGGCTTTGAACAAGGTTGAATGCCTCTTCAGCTCTTAATCCAGGGTGTAGAATTTGAAGTCTGCAACCACTGCCTTCAACTTTCAAATCAGTCTTCTGCAAATGTGCATGATTTTAGTAACAGAACAGTATAAAAAAATTGGGAACTCTTCTGTTTGGGAGATTAATTTAGTCCATACTCAGAGCCTTGTGTGGTGCCAGAATGCCAGTCAGAAATTAGACTGATTTATAATCCTGGGAAAATGTACTGGATTTGGACCAGTGAGCATCTCTCTTCATTTATAAACTTAATTTAGCATACTAGTTTCATGAACAATTTTCAATTTTTTCATCACTTCCTAGGCAGTCCAGGCCCTACCATAGGTCACATGAGTCAGCTATTTCTCACGTCATTATTTTCACCATCTCCAAACTTGAGTATTGTGTAGTACCATGACAGCTTGATTTGAGAGTATTTGGGGAATTAGGACTTAAAATCACATTCATGCAGGTATTGTGACTATTGGGATTACCATTATACCATTTTGCAATTGCATCTTGGTTTACTGTTGAGTTAAAAAACTTGAGTGAAAAAAATTGTGCTACCTGATATCATTAATATGGTGTATGTCTGATTGCACATCAGTATTTAAGTGACCCATCTTTAAATATACTTCAGTGGATGCAGCGGAAAATTGCAGGTGAAATATAACTCTCTATGGCTGGCATGAAATTCATTCGGAACTACATCGAACCGACATGAGTAACGGCCCTTGAATTTGTTATGTTCCTCCATTGCTTCAGAGCCGTCAACCTTTTCTAATGTATTTTCCTTCGCCAGTGGCCTGTCAAGCTGGCCAATGAAAATTGAGTATGCTTCTAATGGCAGCCTCGCGTGATGTCACATGTATGATGTTCGCATGTCGTGAATATGCAACCCTAGAGGAACAGCACCATGCCGGACGACAATCGGTGAGCATTAACAACCCACAGACTTGTGGATGAAGATATTTTGATTAACAGTGATAAATGCCCTGCATGGGGGTCAAGGGCATGTAATCTTCACATTAGAACTGCATTGGGTTTCCGTGATGCATGCTATATATTTCTCCATTTTCCCAGCATATAGTTGCCGTAAATGTGACTTCGATTTTCAAAGGAAAGCATTGTTATAAAAATGTCTGATAGTCCCCTGCACATCTGCTTCTTTAGTGTAACTAGGGATTTCAAGTTTCATCTCTCTCTTCTGTAGACGGCGGCATCCTGCTCTACGAGAATAAACCTTTGACTGTCCATCTGGGTCACTAACTTAATGATGTGCTTGTATTAGTCTTTATATGGTGGAAAACAAATGGAGGAATTTTTATTTAAACTGTACATAAGATATATTATGCTAAATGTTAACATTATGAAGTGTTTTCATAAGGGCTGTTTCCAGAATTTTGTTTTGGGAGGCGAGGAAGGTGGCCAGAAAGCACTTTATACAATTGGCCTGTAGATTGTCCCCTCTAGATGTTTTAATGGGAAATTATATGGGTCATGTGGGTTGAAAAGTACCTTCTTCCATCTCTTTACTCCATGTATATTTTTTTGGAACAGCCCAAACTTGGGGTCACTTTTTGTAGAGGTTTGTTGAGCCATGTGAGCTGCTGAATGCTCATATTCTCTCTTGTAGATATCATATGCACTTTTGGACAATGATCATTTCACACATATTGCTGATAAAATATGTTATAATTTGTAGATATCATGGCACTTGTATGAAACCAGCTTTTCACACATGTAATGTTGAATATTTTTCTTAACTGTGAAGTGTTTCATTTGTATTCACGTATATTAAGGATACTTAGGCCCCCTACAGACACTGTGATACACACTCTTGACTTTTCACAGCTGATTGTATGCCTCATAGCTATGGTAAAGTATATATTTGTTGAAAGTGCATTTTCTAAGGATTCCAAATATATGAATGTGGTCACTGTAAATAAAAAAAAATCTGTAGGTTGTGAAGATATTCGAATTAAAAAAAAACTATATTTAAAAAAATGAGCCTTTTCTAAATGTTTATTTTTAAAAAAGTAGTCAACTTATTGTAACTTTCATCATTATTTCCTGTGGAAGACAAATCCAACAGGAATTCTGTCTCAGTTGTATTAATTTTGGTCTACTTCTTATTCTACTGGGATATTTCTTTACAAAATCAAGCATTAAAAAATTTAAATTTTAATTATTTTTATTTAAATCCAAATATCTTCACAACCTACAGGTTTACAGTGACCACATTTATATATTTGGAATCCCTAAGAAATATGCTTTCAACAAGTATATACATTACCACAGCTTTGAGGCATATATTTAGCTGTTTTAAGACAAATTCTAGAGGGTGTAAAAGTGCCTGCAGGAGGGTTCAGTATCCTTGAATATTTGTTGCCATGCCTTGGTTAGTGTTGTGCATTGCTCTTATTTGTGGAGTCGATGTGAATATGTGATCATAACAGTATTTTATTTCTGTTCACAAATTTGATTCATTCATTCATTCAAGATGAGATTTCAGAATCATATGTCGACTCAATAGATACAGAAGATAAACTTGTCGAGACATGACCTATCCACCACATCTCTCAGAAACACTTAATGGGGGAGTTGAAGTGTTACATATGCATAAGAATCTGATTCCCACTTAGCCAACTTTTATGTAAGAATAGGCATCGACTTCGCAACTTCAAAATCAACAGCTGGCTCCACATAAATTTCATTTTTACCCCTCAGCCAAACTTCACTTTGGGATATTGTTGTCATCATGTATGTCTGTCCTTCCATCGCCATTTTCCTGTTGAGCCATATCTCATGAATGACTATGCATAGGGATATCAAACTTGCATCACACATGCATAGATTCATAGAGCAGAAGCCTTTTGTGACTTGGTAACATTGACCTAGTTTGTCTGTCACCCGTTCAAACTGTCAAATTTTTACATAAATTGCTGGTTACCACTGTTTCCCAAGAGTGTAAGGCATATGGGACCATTCAAGTATTACATACGCAAACATTTTGAGTTTTTGACCCCCCATCCCCCTACCGTTCGCAAAATTTAAGCCAGTGTACATGGGAAAACCCGCAGATTTTTATACCCTCCTCCCAGCCCCCCTGCGCACGTGATACTTGAATGCCCCCCCAGGCACATAGCTGGTCAATGGCTACTGCTAAAATTGGCAGTATTGTCATGTACCCAAAACCTGGCTTGCATGTTCATGTGTTTGCAGAATAGAAGTCCATTAGAAATCAGTGGGATTGCGCTATTTCTGCTGGACTACCAGGTCAAATTATGTCAAATTTTCATTATATTATTTCTTCTAATTATTCAGATGGGAAAACTTAATTTCAGTCGTCTGCTGAGAGAAATTCTGCTAACATCCAACAAATTTCACATGCCATCTTTCCAGTTCTTGTGATAAATAACATATCAATGTCACAGTATTTAGTCTCAGTTGACATAAAGATGCTTTTTTCTTGCTTCTAAGTCTGAAAGTGCTGTTCGAAAATTTAGAAGAAATAGGGTAATTGTTTGTAACACCATTTCTCAAGAATGACGAGGCTAAGGTTGACTGAATGGTAGTCCTTGTGTTGATCTAAGTTTGTTACACACACTTCAATGGAGGAAATTAATATGGAGCTGTTCAGTCAACAACCAATTAACATTAATAGACTGGTGCCCTGTGACTCGCTGGCTCAAGTTTTGTAAGTTACATGACCGTTTGGTGGGATATTTAAATGTCTAAATATGATTTTGTTTTAAAACAAGACTGGTAAGTTTTATTTTCAATTTGTTAGAAATTTGTTGATATATTGACTGTTGCATACATATGGGACTTCTGATGTTCAGCTTATTTTGTTGGTAGAGTATATAATTGTCGTTAGGACCAGATATTTTCTACTCAATATATTAAAGTATTTACATTATATGAAGATGATGGGAATAAGTATTCACGTTCTAGATTTTCTAGAAAAGGAATTGGAGATTAAGTATCAGTCCATAATAACTCCTAGAATGATGTAATGGATACCAATCCATGCAGTTTTCTGCCAGACCCAAGCAGTGAATTTTCATTTTTCTCTAGGAGGTATCTTCACTATCCCTTCTCTGCTGGGGAGAACTGGAGTCTCACGTGAAGAGAACAATGGACATTCCCATCGCTTAACTCTGACAGAACCCCATATGTAACGGTTCCCCATCGCAGTACCAGCTTGTTCAATGTCAAGAAATATTTGGCCATCTATATATATTGAGGTGTCATACTTCGCGATTTATAAAGGGTGTAGAAATATAGAGTATATCAGCTGATCAATATTTTGATAATTAACTGTAGAATATACCTTCAGTGCTTTGGTAAAGTGTGAGATATAGTGAATGCGAAATCGTTATGTGATGCCTAATTCCTTGTTTTATTAAAATTTTGTAAATATTATATTGTGTATATTTGCTCCAAGTGAAGACTGTTTTTCATCTTGTTTAATGTCTATCAATCTCTGTCAGTATTCTTTGTTGATGATAGAGTGAGGAAGAAAAATAATTAAGGCTACGGTAATCCCTCTAATAATTCAATCCCCCTATCTATATCCAATCACTCCCAATTTTGGGAACAAAATTCAGTCCATGGTTCTAATAAATTTGATCACCCTCTAAAATCATTGAAATAATGAAGTAATAATGGATTATATGCATGATTTTGAATGGGTTTTTTTCACCTTTCTGTTCTAATAAATTTGATCACCCAAGATTTATGGCGGGGAAATTTCACTTCCTGTGATTGAATTATTAGAGGTATTACCATACTCGAGCATGTGTTTCCTAACGGGGCATAGGTGTTCCTAACCATATGAACACCCCCCCCTTCCAAGTTTAATTTATTGCATTTTACTCATCGAACCATTCTCCATGTGGGATTTATACCTGTTTATTTTTAAGTTGCAGTCCCATTTTTACTTCAGAAGGAAACTACAAGTACAAATTCACAGTAATTATCCTATCCTGTACCAGGCATACAGTCCACTTGTTTGACCAAGTTTTCGGGAATGGACGTTGCGTTGCAAGTTAGCGAAGCCAACTAAACTACTTTCCCAAACATATATCATGATACCGTATTCTCTCTTCACATACAGAAGTTCCACATTTTCTCTTGTAGGCTTATACTAACCAGGAAATTCATAAAACAGGGGAGTCGCTCAGTCATTTAACATTGAAAAGACGAGAGAACTCCCTGTGATGACCTCAAGCTATTGGCTCAAGAGACCGGGTGTCTTTGAGACACATACTTATTTGTGAATTTCCTAATCAATGTGAAAATGTGGGAAGTTTTGCATGTGAAACAAGAATACAAATAAAGTACTTTTGGGATAAAAATTGTGTTGCCCCCACAATTTCGCAATGAAATCTCATTCTAGAGGCTTAATTCAGGACATGGCCCATGGCATATTTATAGCTAAATGCGGGACTTGCTTTTAGAGGAACTGAATAAACCGGAATTACGGATATTTTGGGTAAGGTGTGAAATAGGTACTGTAAATTGGAAGTGAAGATCAGGACTTTTGATGGGTTACAAAGTATCATGCAAGTCCCCCATTGGCTATCCTCATTTCATACTCTGCCTGTCTAGATATTATTTATTTTAAATATTGAAACTCCACAAAATATATTCGACAAAGGAGGCACATTTATCTACTGATGTCATATTTTGAAACAACTTAACACACATTGATGAATCGTCCTACAATATTAGATTAAAATGCTTTCCAGCTTGTAGAATATGAACAGCTATTAATGTTTTATACACAATCATTGTGGTTTAACTTCACTTACATGTGTATATGCCCAGGGCTGTGCCAGATTTTCAATTTCTTTTTTTCTAGAGTTTTGGAATATTATGGTGGGTAAAAGTTTCATGTGAACAACTGGGCGGTATGAATAAAAATATTTGTTTATGTAGTTGAGGTGTTGAGTGTTAATACTTTTGCAGTGTACAATTTCACGGTAATGTACTAATTTCACGGTAATGACTAATGAGCTGACTTTCATGTCCTGTCAACAAGCGTTTTTACTGCCCACCTTACTGCTCACCAAAAAGTGGATGTATGTGATGGGATTTTGTTGATCTGTCCGACTGTATGTGTGTATATGGTCTCGACAATTGCCATTTTTATCATACACCCGCTGAATAGGCTGACGTATTTTGCGATGGCCATGTCCATCCCATCTGTTTGTCTATTAGTGTCCGATCTATACCTGGGACGGTTCTCTATCTACTTGCGAGTTCGACCGTACCTCTATGGATCACTCTAGGGTGGAGTGAAGAGATGTCACAGATCACTGATCTTCATTTCATCAAGTCAATTTCTACGTTCCCACTTCGAACCGGTCTTGAATTATCTGACCGCCAAGATTTTTTCAAAATCCAAGGTGTAAATTTCACCTACGAATGAGAGACGAACCAATCGGAACCTACACGCTGATCGTGTGTAGAGCCATCATCCTCAAGTAGTGGTGTCATTCCTCCTAATACGGTGGTGGTGTTGGCCCAATACATGGGTCAGCCAATCAATCTTTTTTTGACACATTTCAAAATTCAAATGGTCAGTGATGTCTCGTATGTATTTATAAGTTCTTTGAACAATGAAGAGGTCCAGACAAATCAAGGGAAGTTCAAAGTGGAAACCTAGAAATTAACTTGATAAAATGAAGATGCAGATCACCCAACTAAGCTTCATGGAGTCGAACGATTTTAAACTCCCTGGCAAAGGTTGAACAACATAGTTATCGAATTTGTAATAGAAATTATATTTAGATTCAACAATTTTAAAATTCTAGTCCGAACAGAGTGGAGTGTTCATGAGGTCACACCGACTGACTGCAGTGCGGTCGCCATTGATAACCCTACTACTCTGCTCTGTGAGTGGGTTACTTAATTAGGCCTCACTCGGGTCTAACTCGTCAATGATGTCACGGTCCAGTCGAACTATATTCTTGCTTACCCGGATCAGAGTAAGTCATGTGAGCCAGTCAAACATGCCACCAATGATATGTTGCATTGCCAAAATTAAGGTTGAGATCAAAGGTCAAAGGTCACAGTCTTATAATCAGGAAATCATTTTCTCCGGTCAAAATGTATAATTGTTTTCTATTCCACACTTGAGTTAGAGGTGAAATATCACTGTCCTAAAAATCAAGAAATCATTGAACTCTGATAATTATTTGTGTCTGAGTGGATTCAGTGGGGAAAAAATGTCCGACAAATATGCTACCAACTATACATAAATCGTACACTTTGTGATAAAAGCATGACATTTGACTGGATTGATGGAGAAAAATAAAGATTTTCAGAAGGGCAGTCTGGCTGGGGAAGGCATATTATAGTCCCCGTCTTGGATTTAAAAATGACCAACATTGACCATGTATATAACAGAACTTTACCCCTAAAATCATTAGAAAAGTTTATTAAAATGGCAGTAACTACAGACTTGGTGTTCATCTGCAGTCTAATAATGATACAGGATTGACTGACAAAAACTACACATGGCCTTCAAACACTGAACTTTAGGTGATATTATTTAGTTGACTGCATGTTTCATGAACGGAGGCTTTGCAGGTGATTTTTATACGCCCGCCAAAATGCGGACGTATTATGTGATGGCGGTTTCCGTCCGTGTGTCCGTCTGTCCGTCCCTCGTGTCCGGCCTGTATCTGGGACAGTTTTGTATCTACAGTTCTAATTTTTGGTGAGTGGATACCCTATGGGAAGACGATGTGTTGCGTACCACAATCAAGGTCAAGGTCAGAGGTCAAAGGTCACTGGCCTAAAAAACCAGGAAATCACTAAGTGTTCGTGTCCGGTCTATATCTGTGAACGGTTTCTATTCACAGTTGCAACTTTTTGTGAGTGGATACGCTAGGTGGAGATTATGTGTCGCGTACCAAAATTGAGGTCGAGGTCAGAGGTCAAAGGTCACCGTTGCCTAAAATCAGGAAATCATTGATTGACAGTTTTCTATCTACAGTTCTAATTTTTGGTGAGTGGATGCCCTAGGGGGGAACGATGTGTTGCATACCAAATGTAGGTCGAGGTCAAAGGTCAGTGTAACCGAAAAATCAGGAAATCATTAAAAATTTCGAATTTTTTGTGAGTGGATTCAGCAGGGGGGAATGAAGTGTCGCATACTAAAATATAGGTCAAGGTCGAAGGTCAAAGGTCACTGTGACCCAAAAATCAGGAAATTATTAAAAATAACATTTCTCTGTGTCAGTAGATACATTAGGGAGACACAATGTGTCACATATCAAAATGTAGGTTAAGGTCAAAGATCAAGGTCACTGTGACCCCAGAATCATGAAATTGTTAAAAATCATGATTTTTTGAGTCCATTGAGAAACTACGGGTAGCCGTTTTGTCATGTACCAACATTTAGATCCAGGTCAATAGACAAGATCACTGTGACACCAGAATCAAGGTCAAAGGTCAGTGTGACCTAAAAATCAGGAATTCATTAAAAATTACTAATTTTCGGTGAGTGGATTCAATAGGGGGAAATGAAGTGTCGCATACCAAAAATTAGGTCACGGTCAAAGGGTCACTGCGACCCCAAAATCGGGAAATTATTGAAATTAACATTTTTTTTGTCGGTAGATACATTAGGGGACACAATGTGTCACATACCAAAATGTAGGTGACGGTCACTGTTGCTCCAAAATCGTGAAATTGTTAAAAATCATAATTTTTTGTGTCCATTGAGAAATAACGGGGAGATGGTTTGTCATGTATCAAAATTTAGGTCAAGGTCAATAGTTAAGAAATCTTTAAAACTTAGTTTTTTTGTGTCAGTAGATACATTAGGGGGATACATTTGAGTTCTGTCCATTCATTCATTTACATTTGTTGTCCATGCGATATCTAGTTTCAAGGTATATGGTATCAAATACCGATCGATTTCAGTGTGGGATATGTGAGCTCTTGGTTCTTGCTCCAAGGTCAACTAGTTTCCAAGAGTTAAGCTCATTTTAGTTTATCATACAATTGTAGATGTGATATATTTTACGTTCTCAGAAGCACAAAATTGTAGACCTTTCTCTGGATTGCTAGCTACCAATTGGAATCAAGGCTATTAAACAACCTTGAAATTTGGACCTATGTAAATCCAGATAGACGGGCGTATATTGAAACCCCTTGGGCTCTTGTTAAATATAGTGTTTACATGAAAACAAATTAAAGCACAATTAAGTTCTCCACAATTCAAGTGTGATATGATATAAGACAGCATATAACTTGTCATCATTGAATTTAAAGAAGAGGCAAAGGTGACTGAAACTGATCAGACTCTATCAGGCGGCGGCCATTTCAGAAGGTGAAATGGCGTAATATATTCAGTTTTCCCCAATTTCGGCTTTGAGGTGAATACGCCTCGAGTGTGAATGCCCACCGCAACGTCGCTTCTGGTAACCAACCCCCAAAGCGTACTCTACACATCGGGGGCTTTAAGATGAAACCCTGTACAGTTCATTTGGATTCAGGATGAAAAATGTCATGTTACTCTTCTACTCCTCGACTACGCATGTGCTGCATAACGGCACTTCCGGTCAAAAGCAGCGCAATCGTAGTCTGCACCATGAACAGAATAAAACTACAAACTTAACTTAAACTCACAAATAAAGATTTCATATGTGTGCATTTAACAAGTGTGTGAGACTGGGTGCAGCGATCCACCTCCGGATGTGCATGGGTAGCCCTGCTCTCATCTCCACACTACTCAAGGGCGGAAATCTTGGTCCATTAAGTGAAATCCCCAATCATGTTCATATAGAAGTGCAGTTAAAGGAGTACTTAACTTATTACATATAGGTTCCTATTACAAAGATTGGACTCTTAAAGAAATATAACCAACTATTTTACTTTCGTAGAAGGCGATAACCTATTATTTTTATTACAATTTGTGAAGTCATGTTTCCACTTTGAGGTCGACGTGGGCGCCGCCATATTGCCTGTGGGATGACGTGACTGGTGACGTCAGAATTCAGGACAACGTCACAGCTAACGCTTGATCCAGGGACGTTCCAACTACGGCATTTGAATTACTCTGGGTTCGAGTTTTAATTCCAGGAATAAACTGTCGCGGCAAATCCCACTGGGATTCCTAAAAGGAAATTGGCTTAGGTTATCTTCGCCAACTGAAAAATTTATTCCCTCAAATTTTTCAACTGAGACTTGCCCGATTCAATTTGGACAAAATTTGAAACTGAGCGGTAAACTAAAAAAGTGTCCTCTGCAATTGTCCAGTTATTTCAGTTGAACGACGATGCTTCTAAGTTCATAAACATTTTCATGATTACACTTGAACTACTAAAATCAACTAGAACGTAGTAGTAAGAGAGGGAGAGTTAAAAAACACCCAGTTCGCGGAGCTATTACTTAAATAGTAGAGAAACGCCGCCATCTTGGTGCGGGGCGGGCGTGAGAGAGGGAGAGTTCAAAAACACCGAATTCGCGGAGCTATTACTCCGCCGCGTTGGTGCGGTGTCGGCCCGGTGTCGCCGCGGGCGCCGTTCGTCGACGCGTGACTAACGCGTGTAACGCCCGCGGGCACGTGACTCGCGGTGTAATTATACCATATCGACCCATCTTCACGACTCCAGCATAGCTAGATCACCATAAGTAGACCACCCTGTCCCCATAAATAGGTCGCCATATAGTCGTATGGCCTTATATAATCGGGGTGGTAGGTAGAGACTATCTTTGTAACTAGGTGAGTAGGTCGAGGTGTCGTCAAGGGTCAGATGATCAACTGATAAAATAACCAATGCGTATATAAAGACTTCTCGTGCGCTTCCCACTTTATTCTACGACTGTCGCACCTGTAAAAGCCGATATGTATAGACTAATGAGTAACCTTTACGCTTTAGTGAGCGGTGAAGGAAATTCTCCTCGAGTAACATTTCAACGTATACGGCATAATGGGCAGATTATAAAACCTTATGGTGTTGCCATACGACTGACGAGAGATGGATGGTTTTCATTCAAACAATTCCTGCCTAGAGTGGATAGAATGATTCAGGCTAAAGAGACGGTTGAAACTCCATTCAAGCTACAAGATAATATATACATAAGCCCTGCAGCGTATGAAGGGGAATGGCTCGTCCACATAAGAGAGTGGTACCTAAAATCACCAACCAGCGAGTTGAAACCGGGTCGGAACGGACACACTCTGAACACGAAAGGCTGGGATATGTTAAAAAAACTCATTCCTATCATTGAGACCAACATGATTGAAATAGAACAGCGTTCCGTCAGCAACGAATTCGACGAGTCTATCACAGGACCAATTCTCCCACCTAAACCAGTTGGATCTGCCGCGAGTGATCTACCGAGCGAAAATTTGGTGAATGATAATGGCGGATATTCATACGATGAAGCGGACGGCGTCTCTATGTGCGGCATTTTACACCGCAACCAAATGGAACAGTTGTATTGTGACACGTGCAATCCCTTTGGGGCTGGACTACTTCAGCGATGAAAACTCGAACAATGTGAACATTAGAAGAAAGACTGTTCCTATTTCGTCATTCATATATGGGACTTCATAACGTTAAACATTTTTTCCTAACCCTTCACGCTATTAATGGGAGAAGGCTTCGTATAATAAGTGAGACGTGTATACCGTTATTAACTGTAAGACTGGTCGATCTCGCTTTAAATCAAATCGGTTACCTGAATTTCTCCTATTTGTTCGGGTATTCCCCCGTGCTACGTCGTATGACGCCACAGCCAATGGTGAACGGTTGCACAATCCCGACGCTATGTTGTGCAATTCACCTGATTTCACTATCATCTGATATAGAACAAAGAATTTCCATGACGTATAATCAATATGACAGCAATGAGTAAATAATCATGCCAGCAGTGAGGAAAAATTCTGCCGAATCAACGTTATTATTTAATATTCTGCAATATTGAGTCAATTAATGCCGCATTTTCATGTATAACCTATTCCCCTACTTACTCATTCTGTCAGTTGTATTAAAAGTTTTCAGTTTATACCGTCACATTTCTGTGTGCGTTTTCAATACTACTAGTGTATACCCATATTCTACTACAGCAAGTTGTCAATTGAAAACTGTATACAATGTTTACAGCTTATAAAACTGGACAGTCTCCTCGGCTTTGGGGATAATGACGTCACCAAATACTGCCCCTGACCTAACAGACCTATATCCTGTTGTGCGAAACATACTGTTACTGCAGCGTACCTGAGATACAACACATATCACGAATCGTTAGATTCTTGGTATGTGCTTTAGAATAGGTTAACCAGAAGACTATTATGTGAAGTCATGTGACGCAGTCAGTATGTCGGCACCTCTTCCCACTTCCTTTATATGTGTTGTAATTTTTTCCTGTATATGGCGAGATTCTGGTGGTGGACGTTTCGTCCCCGAGGCCCGCCCCCTGTACAGACCTTTTGGTCTTTGATATATGTTGGCACTTGTGGGAAGTTGATGCTGGGTCGACATCGGGCATTACAGAGACGTCTTTTGTGTTAAATGCCGTCATTTACATCTGACGACGATACAGCTCACCAATCTCCAATATACGAGTTGTCACAGCGAAACAGCTCACCAATTACCAGTATACGAGTTGTCAGAGCATTTCCATCTCTAGATTTGTATCTAATACCGCTTATGCCGGTGCTATGGGGCCGTGTGGTCATATCATCCAAGTTGCCACATGAACAGGTACAATAAAAGCGTACCTGAGATACAACACATATCACGAATCGTTAGATTCTTGGTATGTGCTTTCCGACCATCTTACTTTACAGGTAAAGCACTTCAGGTTTGTCACCTGAACATATTATGTCAACCTGTACCCTTGGTATGTTCAGGTTTGTCTATCACAATACCAAAGTAACCTCCTCAGCATAGTCTACGTCACTGTAATGTGTCAGCGATCATCAAACATTTTTTTACCCCGTGAAAATCTCAACATTATGTCTAATGTAAGAATTAATAGAGCGTGCCATTCTCTCGTACTCTACAGATTTGCGAGTTCAACGTATGAAAGTCTCGTAAACGATCTATAATCGACTATAGGCCAAATGACATGAAGGAGAGGTCAACCTCATTAGTTCCGCCTGACTGGAATTGAATATGACACTCATGACAATATGTTCACAGTTTATACAATCTTGAGACAAGTTTAAAAGCGCTGAACTAGAACTCCGGGGTCATAAATTAGCCCTTAAACTTGTGCAAGGTGTAAAATAGTGAATAAAACAGCATAACCAGTGTCTTTTTGTTGATAAAATATTTGATGTTATTATTAACGTCAAAGCTTTATGGAGACGCAGCTGGAAACTGGAAATTATCTTCTTCAATCGACTTTCAGTGACAGACATAGACTATGAGGAAGCACTCAGACAGACGATTAAGATGCGGAAATGCTTATTCGATAAGTTGATTGATGACGGTGATAGCGAGGACTCCGAATAAAGACCCCAGTGGAAATATTCGTACATAAACATTGAATGGAAGGCTAGATATCGAAATGATACCCACAACAATGGAGATGTATTTCATATAAGCAGTTTTCTCCCATTATTTGCTCAGTGCTATGAGTTGATGAATAAAGCGATTATTTAGTAATCTTCGTATTGCTTTGCCCCTATTTTATACTAGTCACATAATTCCTCCTCCTCCTCCTCCTCCTCCTCCAACACACACACACACACACACACACAGACCTCCTCCTCGGGCAAAAGTGTCTATAAAAAGACAAGGCTATGATATACTTGACATTTTTTATTGATATAAAGTATAAGTATAAATGGGAATTGTTCCTTTTTCAAGCAATGTCACAGATTTTCCAAGTATATGGTTTCATGTTCTTTGCATGTATCGTCCTCTTACGAGTCGATGGACATAAAAATATATACAATCATTTCACTGGTACTCGTTCACTCTCCATTGTCGTGACCCCGTCTCAGCGTCTATCATATATTCACTCGCGTAACGGATAACGTTCAAGGCTTTCTCAACGTCCTCCACACAGTTTTTCAAATTTGACCACATAGTCAGGCCCAAAGTCTGTCCGTCTTTTGTTGGATG
>JAVTVY010050499.1:0-25713 GCA_036873755.1 Hanleya hanleyi
GGAACCAAATTGACAGCTGTATGCTATGTTTGCATGAGGTCTTATTAAACCTTTATAAATCACTTCAACTGCTTTAGTTTCTTGAACATTCAGTCTCTTCAACTCATCTAATGTGAACGCGAATGTATTCCAGTACAATACCAGATTAATACCATGGTACACACCACTATGTTTTTGGTCATTTTTATCATCGTTTTACCATGGTGTATGCAGTTTATCACAGTACATGTACCATGTAAAGCCATTGAACCTGTAAAGCCATGGTACATGTACTGTGGCAATAGCACGGTACCATGGTAGAGCCATACTACATGTAGCATGGTAAAACCATGGTTCTATGGAAAAACTATGGTACATGTACCATGGTAAAACCATGGTTCTGTGGTTGAAGGGTACTAGTGTTCGGTTTGTTCTTTTCTGTGCAAGAGAAAGTAAGCTTGCTCAACAGTGAAACTTTGCACAGTAGCTAAAATTCACACTGCATTGAATGCCCTTCATCTGTCCATACTGGAGATTTATATTGGTCATGTGAAAGGGATGGCAAGTTCACACTAAGCCGATGGGATCAAGTGTGGCCGTGGCCTCTAGTTATACATGAGTGTCATAATGTCATACAATGAAATATTATAGATTGTGTTTTATAATATATGTTCTTTATCTATCAATCTTGTTTTGGTTTTTCATTCACCTCAATTGATACACCCTTTTCATTTGCTGATCGATCAATTTTGATGCGGACAACACCAAATAACAACGTTAACTAACACCAATAAATGGTGTTGAAGCTGGCTCAACACTGTTCTGCAGTGTTGACTGACAAGTTCAACACCAATTAACAGTGTTAACTAACACCAATAAATGGTGTTGAAGCTGGCTCAATACCCTTTTTTAGTGTTGACTGACAAGTGCTGATGCTGGCTCAACACCAATTAACAGTGTTAACTAACACCAGCTCAACACCAATTAACAGTGTTAACTAACACCAATAAATGGTGTTGAAGCTGGCTCAACACCATTTTTTAGTGTTGACTGACAAGTGCTGATGCTGGCTCAACGCCAATTAACAGTGTTAACTAACACCAATAAATGGTGTTGAAATCGGCTCAACACCATTTTTTAGTGTTGACTGACGAGTGCGGATGCTGACTCAACACCGAATAACGGTGTTAACTAACATCAAATAACGGTGTTATCTAACACCAATAAATGGTGTTGGGGCAATATGGTGTAGGCCCTAACTCAACACTGCTTTTTGGTGTTGAAGTCAACACCAATTTTTAGTGTTAATTAACACCATTTTTCTGACTGTGCTGGACAGGTGATCTCTTTTGTCAGAGGGCAAACATAATCGCTGATGTCCGCTTGAAGGTGGTGTAGAGCATGTTCTGTTACAGTGCCTTTTGATTTTGTGTTTGTTTGTTTTTTTGTTTTTTAGTCATTGCGGTTCCAAAATTTGAGGCTGTGAGGCGCAGTTTTCTGGCAATGTGCCATTCGGGGCATAACACCTGTTCACGTGTTCTTTCCTTCAGGCCGTTACACTCAGAGAGGATGAGACACTTTCTCCTTGCAAACTGCATCACAATTCTCTTTTAACTGAGCCTTAGTCATATCATTGCATACCTCTGCCACATCTGTGCCATATCACATCTTGACTTTTTAGCTAGAGTTCACTGTCAGAAAAATGGTGTTAATTAACACTAAAAATTGGTGTTGACTTCAACACCAAAAACCAGTGTTGAGTTAGAGCCTACACCATATTGCCCCAACACCATTTATTGGTGTTATTTAACACCGTTATTTGGTGTTAGTTAACACCGTTATTCGGTGTTGGGTCAGCATCCGCACTCGTCGGTCAACACTAAAAAATGGTGTTGAGCCGGTTTCAACACCATTTATTGGTGTTAGTTAACACCGTTAATTGGTGTTGAGCCAGCATCAGCACTTGTTAGTCAACACTGAAAACTGGTGTTGAGCCAGCTTCAACACCATTTATTGGTGTTAGATAACACTGTTAATTGGTGTTGACTTCAACACCAAAAAACAGTGTTGAGTTAGAGCCTACACCATATTGTCCCAACACCATTTATTGGTGTTAGTTAACACGGTTATTCGGTGTTGAGTCAGCATCCGCACTCGTCGGTCAACACTAAAAAATGGTGTTGAGCCGGTTTCAACACCATTTATTGGTGTTAGTTAACACCGTTAATTGGTGTTGAGCCAGCATCAGCACTTTTCAGTCAACACTGAAAACTGGTGTTGAGCCAGCTTCAACACCATTTATTGGTGTTATTTAACACTGTTAATTGGTGTTGAACCAGCATCTGCACTTGTCAGTCAACACTGCAGAACGGTGTTGAGCCCGCTTCAACACCATTTATCAGTGTTAGTTAACGCTGTTATTTGGTGTTGTCCGCATCAAAACTTCATCTATCAGCAAATGAAAAGGGTGTATCAATTGAGGTGAATGAAAAACCAAAACAAGATTGATAGACAAAGAACATATATTGTAAAACGCAATCTGTAATATTTCATTGTATGACATTATGACACTCATGTATAACTAGAGGCCACGGCCACATTTGATCTCATCGGCCTAGTGTGAACTTGCTGTCCCTTTCACATGACCAATATAAATCTCCAGTATGGACAGATAAAGGGCATTCAATGCAGTGTGAAAGTTTAGCTACTGTGCAAAGTTTCACTGTTGAGCAAGCTTACTTTCCCTTGTACAGAAAAGAACAAACCGAACACTAGTACCATAGTTTTTCCATAGAACCATGATTTTACCATGCTACATGTAGTATGGCTCTACCATGGTACCGTGCTATGACCACAGTACATGTACCATGGCTTTACAGGTTCAATGGCTTTACATGGTACATGTGCTGTGACAAACTGCATACACCATGGTAAAACGATGATAAAATTGACCAAAAACATAGTGGTTCGTACCATGGTATTAAGTCTGGCATTGTACTGGAATAAATCTGCATTCACATCAGATGAATTGAAGAGACTGAATGCTCAAGAAACTAAAGCAGTTGAAGTGATTTATAAAGGTTTAATAAGACCTCATGCAAACATAGCATATAGCTGTCAGTTTGGTTCCGTATACTAGTATGTTAACTAGGTGTAGATAGAGAAAGAAGTAGGGTTTAACGTCGTTTTCAACCTTGTTTCAGTCATATCATGACGGTGCCTACATCTGCCAGAATGCGAGTGCTCACAGTTCCCATTACCCTGGACATTAATCAGTCCAGCCAGTATAGCGCTCGGTCACCCATCCAAGTATTGACCGAGCTTAACGTTGCTTAACTTTGGTGATCTGACGAGAACCGGTGTGTCCAATGCTATAAGCCGTATCATATCACATATCTACTGTTGAGTTTTTTCTGTTTCCTGATGAAATTCTTTGCCGAGTTGTTCAGTTTCTCCCTCATGTAATAATGGATATCAGATGTCGTCTTGCTGGGATGGTACTGCTGGATTACCTCTGGAAAAGAAAAGGAATCAACATAAGAATTTTATAAACCTAATATGTACGAGGCAGTAAGTGGTGAAGATTGTATTTCAGTTTTGGTCGACAAGAAGGATAAAGTCAAACAAAAACAGGAATCCATGTAGGCCTTTCACAAAAAATAAATGATTAATTCTTTATTCCTTTTGAAATATTCCAAGTTCTTTCAAATACACTACATTTTGAGTAATTTGGCTTCATTTCTTTTCAAAGAAAATATTCCAAAAGGCCCCCAAACAAATATTCTAAATGAAACCATGACAGGAGTATGATTTATGAGAGTAAAACCTATAGTTACTTCCCTTTGTATTGGAAGAGTTGAAAACTAGAGATTTACATTACTTTAACACTATCACAGCCATGATACGACAAGGGAGGTGATCTACTCAATATACATTTTGAGTTACTTCCTCTTGTGTGGGAACCCTTGGCCTCGGCAAATATTGTTTTTCTCTAGTACATAAAACATATTTACCTCATTGGGATCATATAATTGTATAATATTATATGATTGTGCTATTGATCTGTAAACAATAAATATATTTGATCTGAAAGATATGGCAAACTTGATCATGGGATATAACACATTAACGCTTCACCAATGAAAATATAACTGTCACATAAAGAAGTGTTTATTGGACACTGCAGCCTTATGTACATAACTGTTTCTGCCAATTTCTTTCTTTGAGAATCGACAAGATGTCCCTTTCAGCCCTCTTCTCGCTAGTTACTTTGCTTTTCTTGTTTGTCTTTCTTGGACTTTCATTCTAAAAATACAAAATGAATTCATTAAAGATAACAGTGAGGAGTTAATAATCTAGCATACGTAATGCATATCTGCATTCTGTGTTTTTTTAATTATGGAAAATAACTGTCACAATAATTTTTTTAAATGCTCATTTATTGCGACAGAATACTTGATGAAATAGAACAAAATGTATGCTAGAAACAATCAGTTATAGCCATATCACACCTTGTTACAATTCAGGAGCCGCATAGCACATTTGAAAGTGAGGGGGCTGAACTCTATACCGGTCAAGTTAAATGTTGGACTGCTTCCCCCCCCCCCCACCAGCTCCGCGGTCCCTGAAATACAAGGAGAAAATCAAACATACAGACAGTTATCCAGTTCCGCAATCAAAATTCTTCTGAGGTGTGTTGTGGCAAATACACATCCATTGAAGGAAAGTTACATATCCTTAACTTAATTTGAGCTGATTATTAACTATAGAATTACCTCATCTTCGGAACTGGAGGATTGTCTCGTGGATATCGTTCGTTTGCCTCTCTGTTCTCTTCCCAGCCTACCAAGGGATTTCCTAATGTCGGATATATTCTCTCCATCCAGAAGTCTGTCCAGTATGGACTTCAGCTCGGGACGCTTGTCTGAAATAGTGAAATATCACATAACTTAATGTTAACAACATTAATGTTATCCGACCCTTATTCACCCTTATTCGGGTCGTACTATTACCCAGCCGTTGCCCAGCCGCTGCCCAGATAAAAGCAGAATTGTATAAATATTATAACAAAATGCATTAATAGTTGTAATTCCTCAGAATAATGCCGTAAATAACAAATATATGTCGGCTGGGCACGACCGTCACGGCTGGGTAATCGGCTGGGAATCGGCTGGGCAGCGGCTGGGCAACGGCTGGGTAATAGTACGACCCCTCTTATTCATGTTATGAATCGAATTGTTTACAGGAGCCATGGAGCACATTTGAAAAGGGGAACGGGGACTGAATTCTATACCAGCCATGTTAAATGTCGAACCGGAGCTATCTAAGATAGGACTTATAACACTGCGGCCCCAAAAAGTGGAGGGGCCAGCCCCCCCCCCCCCCCACCCATTACATTTTCCTGTTGCTCAGCATTAAAGCAAGGTGGCCATTCTACAAATATATGATAAACAACAAGAACAAATATATGGTAAACAAAAATGAGATATCAAGTGATACATTTAACATAAATAACACTCGGAATTTAATTACATAATTTTATTTATTACAGTACTTACCACTGAATCTCAAAACTTTGGCTGGAACAACTATTGTATTGCTCTGTGGCTATTTCAACTCGCATATGGATTCGAAGTCCCGGGAATCATTGTTGGGCTCATCCCGCGATCTACTGATAATGCGGGGTTCATAATGCGAGTGTCGGCTATTTCCAGAGCATTATCCTCGTTGAAAAATTCGTAGACAGCTAGCTTGCATGCCATGGTGGCATAGTTCAGTCAACTTATTCGTGGACGGTTATCGAGATACTTCATGTCGAACCAGTGTCTTTTATATACGTTTTTGTCCATTATTGACTTGTATAAATCTTGTATTTTCTTCAATAAAACTTGTGGAATCTTACCAAAATAGTGTTTTTGTTTTTTACTGAGAATGCTGCTTTATTTTTATTATGAAAATTATTGCAGTGTAGGATACTTCTATAAGAAATCGTTAATTGAACGTATCAACTTTCGTAATATGCGCTACACGCTTCAGCGCATGGACGTCATTTTTTCATGCATATCGTCAGCTTCTCGATTTTTCCGAAGGTGAGCCAATGAACATATCTGTCTGTCAATAGTACCATCTTGTAGCCAATGAAATTCTGTGTAAGAATATCTTGGCGTCATTTCCGGTTTAATTTTGTGAGTCCAACATGTGCTGGATAGAAAACTTTGGTGTTGGATTTCTACCTACTTGCGTACGTATCTCTGTTCAACTTGCATGTGAATCAGTCGGTAAAAGTATCATCCTGAATTGGTTAAACAATATTTTTCATATTATCGCCCAGCTCTCTCTCAGATTTTGTCATTGTTTACACCATATCCAATCTTTACGAGATCCCGGCAAATCCAAAATGGCGCCTTCCTTCGTGGGCTTTCGCTGAGGCGTCTCAGTGTTCAGCGAGTGAATTTTAGGACATTACGCAGCAAATAAGCCACAGAAATACGAAATCTGCTGCAGCTGTCTTCTTTAGTGAATGAACTTTATCGGAAAGACAAAATTTCGTGTAGTTTATTCGTAAATTGTTCCCTGAATCGTTTATATTATTTCTTGCTATAGCCATTGACCCCCGCCAGATAATGAACTCCTCTATTGCTTAGCTGCCTAAGGATTGTTGACCCCACGCTGACCTGAGGCTGGCCTGTTCCAAATGCAGTATAGGGGCTTCCGGGTCCAATTTACTGCAAACCATGTAAATTTTGCGCCCATTGATGTTTGGCTACCTATAACTCCACAGACTCCTTTTAATATTTTAATTAACAATATAGAACTGGTATGCCTTCACCCACAACGTTTCCTAGAGCCTGTACACCTATCAACAGCCCCATCCTATTTTCATAGGACCTTAAAAACAGTTGAATACCCATGATGGATCAATAGGTCTCAATAGAACTGTATATTCTATATTTTCTTCTTCATCTTCTCTCTTTGTACAGGTCATCTAGAGTATATCGTCATGCACATATTTTTTTCTGCATTTCAGAAACCTCCTCACCGGGCTGCTTAGCTGCTAATGACATCCATTCTGGCCTGCAAAACTCCCTCATGGTCGCAGATGCTGGACAGAGCATTTTCCCCATGCAATAATGTTGCAAACTGCAGCAGCTACCCCACATTGTCGTGCCCGAATAAAAGAGAAATATTTGACAGACAGATATTTTCCTTGGCTCATCTTCGGAAAAATCGAGAAGCTGACGATATGTGTGAAAAATGATGTTCATGCGCTGAAGTGGGTAGCACATATTACGGATTTCTTATAGAAGTATCCTACACTGCAATAATTTTCATAATGAAAATAAAGCAACATTCTCAGTAAAAAACGAAGAAACACTATTTTCGTGATTTTGGTAAGATTTACTAGTTTTATTGAAGAAAATACAAGATTTATACAAGTCAATAATGGACAAAAAAAAGTATTTTCGCCCGACTACTGTCAGTTCTACTGGACTCTCTACATTAATACAGGACATACAAACGGCACTGCAGTTTTGCGTCTTCAATATGGCTATTGCTGAATATGCAAGTTTATGTAAATTTGCTATTTAAGTTGATCAATCATGTACCAGTTATGCATTTTCTGCAGAAGGATCATTTTGGAAGAATGTAGGATTGTTGCTGTGATTGCAAATGGGTTAAAATGCAGTCCACATGACAACGTGTAATTCAATTCCGAGATTTTTTTTATATTAGGAACCACATCATATGCAAATCTATGCAAATTAGTTGGAGAGATGGGCCAGTCCTGTCACAACTATAGCTTCTCTCCATAGCATAGATTGTTCAAATTTAATTTTGGTCAAATATCTATAATATTAGCCCTAAAAACTGGATATATTGAAAGACACTGTGGTGTAGCGTCTCAATATGGTTATTGCTGAATATGCAAATTTATGTAAATTAGCTACAGTAATAGGCCAATCATGCATCAGTTATGCATATCCTGCATAAGTTTTACTTGTCTTTGGAAGAATGTAGGATTGTTCCTCATGTGAATGCAATGGATTGGAAAGTGGTCGACATGAAAACATGCGTTTTACAATTTCGAGACATTTTTGGTACAATAAACCGCATCATATGCAAATTTATGCAAATAGGTTCAAAATATCCATACATCTGCTGAGAAAACATTTTCCGCATGTATCGGAACCAGCAAATAAATGTGGCAAATTTCATCGAAATATGATTAATAGAACTGAATATGAACTTAAATTGGTGTTTGTTTTGTCATTTATTACCATATTTCGGTGCCATTGCTAAACCCTGATATATATGGGCTTGATGGGTACTTCTTTTCCCGCGAAGTGGACCAAACCGGCAACTTTAGGCAGCTCTATATTCGTCAATATTCACCCGATTATGATAATTCAAACTGCATTAGTCTTGTAATGATTCCAGCTTTCAAAAGCCCAGAATTAAACAACTGTGAAAGTTAAATGAAATTTCTACTGGAGTCCCTATTACAAGGTGAAAAAACGAAGCAAGCCAGGACTTCATTGTTGAATGACTTCATGGCGGCTTTGAGACGTCTCTGTTGTTGTTGGTGGTGGTGTTGTTGTTAATCTCGGGCCCTTCAAACTTTGACTCAACGGGAGACTCGAGCAACGAGTGTCAACAATTTGCCGAGTTAGGAGCCCTAAATTAATGCTAGAATCTCACTCCGCGAACAATAATCCCCATTCTGTCGTTCAACAGAGAACTGCATGGAGTAGCCGGTCCCATTACACTTCGCAGACCTTCCGCCATGATTGTTGTATGAGAAGCCTCGTTTTCGATCTCACACTTGACGGAATCGATCAGCCATTCGGAAAAAAACGGAAATCAACGAAGTATAGAAGAATAGAAGTATAGTCACGTGGTACATTTTGGGTGAGTTCCAGCTGAATATGATACATATGATATGTCCTGTAAGTTTGGAATTAATTGACCTGTTGTTATAGTTATGTGAATTTTGTACTCTGTCAGTCATTGACGCTTGTACAATAAAGAATTATCCTATCTTATCTCATGGGACGTAACCTGCGGGAGATTTGACGGTCGCGAAAATAACATTGAAGTCAATGGGAATTATTTTTAAAACGTAGTTTTGCAGTTTGATTCTGGTAGATAATATTTCAGAAGTACATTAACTTTCGAGCAAGACAACTTGTATAATTTTCACTCATATGGAACAGACGCTGTCAACGAAAAACTAGCATGCTCCATGCAAATCTTACGACGTCAAACGACCGGAACTCACCCAGCAGGTCATGTGATCGACACATGAGAAAGAGACGAATAGCCTGACTGATCACCGCAGATTTAAACACAAAATAAAATAGAATCCCGGCGACGTAATGTCAGCCTGACTAGTGTACGTGTTGTTGTTGTCTGACAAGTCGAAATCCGACGAAGGATTTATTCGGCAACTTGAACTACTGAACTGACAAATACTTTTGATAAAAATACTCCTGTATTAAAGTTGAGAATTCCGTATTCGCTTCAAATTTAGGAAAAATCGTATAAAGCTTTGAAGCATATGTTGACTGTCAGCTATCCGCACATTTCCCTTTTCTATTCGCCAGGCAGCTAGTTTTGCCGAATATATGCATATTTTAGGGATATTCAAAACTATATTTTATTCATCAGCACAGTGGCTATTAAGATTTTCATCACTTTTCTCCCTGACAGCTACAAAAATCTTGTCTTTCAAAACGCAATTTTGTCATGCGGTACTGAACCGTATGCACAGCATGCTAAGTCGGCAGCCAGTCTATTCGTGAGACGTCTTCTCATCGAAGCAAGGCCAACGCCGTAGCTCTGCAGGGTCAAAGTTTGCGGAGTTGAACTTCCTATTTCCGGGAACTACGGGGAGACTCTATCCTTGTTTATAATCCCCATAATTAATGCAGGGATCACAATTAAACATGTTATAAGCCTCACTGATTCCAGCCAGGAAAATAAGAATGTCTTTTGTTCTTGGCCAAGCGTTCATCAGAGTACCGAATATATAACTGTTCAGAGGTCAACATTTCTCTCCTGCTTCGCACCACGTGGCGCTATTGGCATGCTTATACAGATTACAATCAGTACATTTGGTAGACATCATTTGTTTACCTTTACCGGTTTCTAAGCCATTCTGTCAGCCATTTTTCAGTGCTGGATTGGGTCAACACCATTTTCTCAACACCGTTTTTTGGTGTTGAACTGGCCTCAACACCACATTTTGGTGTTGAATTATGTCAACACCATTTCTCAACACCACTTATTGGTGTTGAACTGACCTCAACACTAAAAAATGGTGTTGGACCAACACCGTTTTTCTGGCTGTGTTTTGTGAGTCACGTTGCATCTTCGGTTTCCTTTTCCTAACCTCCTCTCCCTCTTTCTTCTGGCTTTGGCACTTGGCATTTACAGATGGCTCATTTCTTCTGTTTATGATATGGAAGTTGGATGTGGCTTTCGTTGTCACCTTTTCCCACACTTTGGCAGACCATTGGCTCACTAAATTGCGTCGAAGGGCTGCACCATGAAACCCAGAACTTTTCCGCCATCAAACTTTGTCTTCATGAACATCCAGCTTTCGGCAAGATTTCTGGCCAAACTGTCTATCAGTCTGTCTGCTCTTTCGTCAGCTGTACGGTTTAGATGACCTTAACCGCCGACCTCAACTCTTCATTTATCTCTACAGCACCGATTGGTCTGTCACCCATTGTCTCCTGTACAACAACGGCTGGAGTCCAGTCAGACCAAAATGCCATACCATATGAAGTTTGAACAGTGGCTGAGGAATCTTGAATGTTGGGGTTTTTTTCCTCGAAATTGTAGTTTCTGATACCTGGTTGTGGAGATAACTTGACTGTTGATTGATATCAGTGTTTCTTTCACTGGACAAACGGCCGTATTGCACTAACCATGTTGACCGAACACACGATTGAAACTGTTCCTTTGTCGTTTTTCAGCCGACGGACAGCTTCAACACGGTTGTTCTCTTTAGCATCTTAATAGCACATCGGACAATGGTAGACAGTCGTACTCTGGTTGTTTTCGTCAATCTGTTTATTCCTTTCTACTGGGGATTTTGATCGACCAGTTTTTCTAGGCTCGAACGAACTCATTTAGCCACATGCTTGACACATTCCAACTTTCAGATTTGTTGACAGTAGACTGGATCCTCGGCAACAAGCGTTGTGAACGTTGAACTCTCCCCATCGGCTATGAGTTTTGTGTGCCTTAACCCGTACACTGTAAAAAGTGGAAACATGTTTAACGTTTCATTTTGAGATGGGTAACATGTGAGATACTTCATATTGCTACATGTTTCACCCTGTTCTCCTTGAAAACATGTCTCAAAGACGCAAGATTACAGCTATTTGAGGGCTGTGACATGTTTCACTCGCGTTGCCGTTTCACTATAATGACCTGAATAGCTGCTTGAAACATCAAGGCCGAAACACGTACAACCAAGTCGCAAAGGCGACATGTCTCAAGGAACAAAGTATACAAGACAGATAATGCTGTCTGGTGCATGAAAGTTCTAGTTTCCAATAATTTATTTCTGGTCTTTAGCGATCGTGAATATATCTGACGGTATTGAGAATAAACAGACCGGCCAATTTAATTGAATTATTTGCATCGTAATATAACTCTTCCAGGCCTAGGGTATTTGAGGCCTGCCAAGGCCTAGGAAGAGACGCCTCCTCCCCACTAAATATGTTTTTACTTCTCGAGTCTAAAAGCCCCCACAATATATCTTGGGGTCCGCTCTGCTAGAAATTGCAAAAATAAAAAAAACAAATCCAATCCTTGGACACTTCACAGTTACGTCATATTCTAAATATGAATGTTTGGTCTATTTTTCGGTCAGATTTTCCATTTTGTTTATTTTTGCTACGTTTTCCGAGGTAAACTACAGGGTACTTTAGGGAAGAATTATTTGATGTGAAATAAAATAGTTCATGAACTCTTTTATCCACAAAAGAAAATCGCGAAGAAAAAGATAAACACCACTTTTCTGGAACCCCACATGACCACCACTTTAAATTTACCAATGATCCATTTCTGGGAGGGGTATGCAAATAGGGATAAACTGACTTAAATATATTACGCTGTTAAATCAAGCAGTGTCAGCTCCTAACAATTTGTTGCTTCGGAGATATAGCGCAGAAAGTTTGGTGGAGGTTAGGGCATGATTCTCCTTCATGTTCGGAAGGGTTAAGAGTAATCTCGTTAAACATTCATACCAACAAAATACACAGCAGCGTTGCTATAAAAAAGAGTGACATTGATGGGGCATCAATAAGAGTTCGCTTTGGAAGAAACAACAACTGTGTTCTCTATGTGACCAAAGCTATACATCCAGTATTTTAAATGTGTGTAACCCATCAGGAAACTTTCTGGACATAGTCAATACGATTGCCCTATATACATGTATGATTACAACCATGCGCGGAATTCGGCCATTGTGTGACACAAATGGCACCAAATCAGGCATCTTCACATTTCAAGTTAAATATTGCACTAATGTTCCGTCATTTACCTTCCCCTAATGAATAGAGTATTGTAAATTGTTCAAACTGGGAAACGCACGTGATACCATATAGCCAATCAAGATAAAAACTTGCCAACACAGTGCAGCGAGGATTTTCTTTGATGTCAGTCTGTGTTATTTCCAAATATGGCAAGTGGTAGTTGTATTGATGTTAACTTCTTTCGAATAACCAATCAAATTTGAATTTTAAAGAGGTAATTGCACTCCTCCTAATATGGATCTAATATGTTTATAGAGCTATGACATCACCAAACTCGTATTCTGATCAGATATTGTGTTATGTTCAGCCGAGGCAACTCATGTAGTGTACGACTTAGATATACGAAGATGAAAGCAGGAGGAGAGAGGGCATATTATTTTCATCTTTATGAAAATATTGAATATTATTGGTGTGTGAAACAATGTTCCTCCTTCCTCACTGACTGTGATCACTGGTGCAACAATTCGAGACGAGTCCAGGCTCCGCTATTTTAATAATCATCTGCGATCCGTATTCCATTCCCCGAAACTGAATGGAATTTCAACGAATCTTTGGGCAGAGATATTTACCGCGAGCAGATAAGTCATTTTCAAGTTACAGACATCTAAATTAGCAAGCATGGTCAATACATGTATGCAATATAGTACCCCCTGTTGAGAACTTCTTCCTGTGTGCTGGGTTAGGCTGTGTCATGTCAACACACCGATGTGGAAACTTAAGTAAATTATTATTTTGGTTAATATCTGAATGTAAATGCACCATTTGGTGTTCACCGAAACTTCAGCACGTTATTGTGATGGACAATTTGCACGCTATGATAATTGGTTCACATCAGGAATTATGTTGTACCGAAATTATATCTGTCGGAAATTATCATACTCATTGTTAACCTGCGGATCAAGCTGGTCTGTTATATATGTTCCTGCCTGTAGCCTATGGTTATTGTTGGTTCATACCTGAGTTTGGCTTCCATCGAAGATAAGAGAATAAAAACTGACGCAAGTTGAATGTAATAAATGTTTCGTGTATTTCTGTTTCTTTCACAGGCGATCTGGCGATCTGATGAAACATGTAATGGGAGATAGACTATTTTGAAACACTTCCAAGTTTGAGACATGTTCGGACCCGTTTCGCTTGCGACATGTCTCAAAAGTTGGGACAAAGTCATGTTTGGGCTTAGACGTTTCATTTTGAAACATGTAGTCGGCCGTAACATGTTTCAGATTGAGACAACACATGTTTCACTGTGCAGGATGTCACATGTTTCAAACGGACACGTGTTTAACGATGACATGTCTGATATTGAGACATCAATAACACACATGAGGATGACACGTGTTTCAAATTGAAACATGAAGCCGTTTCAAAATGAAATATGTACGTACAAACATGTCCCAAAAGTTGGGACAAATTCATGTTTCATTTTGAGACGTTAAACATGTCGCCAATGTTTACAGTGTACATGTACTTCTCCTCACATTCATTGAATGCAGTCAGCATAATGTCTCTCTTCATCGACTGAGAACTGTCATCCCAATTCTTATTGCACCCTTGGTTTCGTACTTGCTCACCTAGCGTTTCAGCACGTGTACTGACTGCATAAATTTTAATTCGCACACCAAAATCTAGGATGCCTTTGGTGTTCAGACCTAGAACTACACCCACTCGACCTAAAGCGTTGTAAGTATGCTTGTGTGAATGCATACACATGTGACTGATATAGCCGGTATTCCCTCGTGGTAGGAATTGGAATGAATGGCATATTTCTTCTCTTCTTCTGCAGCGGTCAGCATTTCTACATTTAACTCTTCTTCCCAACACTTGCCAACGCCTGTCTCCAGCTGTGTAAATGTGGTGTCAGACAGTGCTGAGATGCCCATGGTATTGAGAGACTCGGTTAATTTGTCACCCAAGGCAATATACAGTTAATGCTGAAGCCAGTCCACTATTCTGTGTGATTCAATGTGTCGTGTCTTGCTGGCCTAAGATTATTTGAATATCAATCATAACCATTTTTTTGATTTTATTTTTTTGATAGTTTGCCATTTAACAACACACTCATTTTGTAATATAAACGAACTTACTTGTGATGTATAGACAACAGGGGTAACGTGGATAAGGAAATGAATTTCTGTTATACAAGCGTATTTTCGTATGATACTTGAAATATGTATACTACATATGTATGGAGTCATAAAGTTGGTTATACATGTATGTCATAACTACAGGGTGTGAATTAAGGAAAAAAGATATTTAGCAGTCAAACATATTTCTTTGGACAGAATTAGAAAAGCCATAATGGTTCAACTTGCCCAGTAAAAATATATTGACCATACATGTGCAAGATCAAATTTGGATCATGCATGCGAACATAATGATAACCTCTGACTATTGCATCTTGAGGGGTGTTCTTCATTTAACGGGCTACCCTGTATACATATGTTTAAATAATATCAAATAAATTAGGTCGGGGGAGATGGAGTGAGGCGTTATATGCCTAAATGCATGGCTGCATATGTTTGTTTTAGTTATATGGCATGTACTTGGAAAGGGCGGACAGGTGGGTGTTGTATGTTGTATGCCTAATAGCATTGGGGGCGGGAGGGGGGGGGGGGGGGGGTTGATTCATTGTCTTTCATGAATGTATTGTTCTTCCAACATCAAATGGTCCAAATATGGTCCTTTTCGTCATAACAATTGTGTAATGTGTGACTGCTATTTTAGATATATGATTCCATATAGCATTATCCCCGCAATCATAGGTTTCTATTGGGCTCTATGGAATAGCTTGGCAATTTGACATCCCTATTACAACACATATGAGGGAAGTGGGAAGAGGTGCCGACATACTGACTGCGTCACATGAATCCACAGAATAGTCTTCTGGTTAACCTATTCTAACGATTCGTGATATGTGTTGTATCTCAGGTACGCTTTTATTGTACCTGTTCATGTGGAAACTTGGAGTGCCACTGCGTACTGCGTTTCAATGCAGTAAATGGCACCTCACAACCAAATCGCACAAAAGGTTTGTTGCCTGTGTGTAAGAGTTCATTAATTGCTTCTAAGTGCACTATTTTATAAACCTCGCGATTCCCTGTGTCCGGTTCTGGCACTTTCTTGATGTGGAGCTTCAAGGAATCAGTTAGCACAGCGGGGTAGAAAGAATTCTTCAATGGTAACAATTGTTTCTTTCTTGGTTCAATCCTTCTACACTTGGGCAACCAAATTCTTTCCTCTTCATTCTGCTTTCCATGATTTGATCTCATTTGATTCACTCCAAATATTTAGTCCTTCGCATGAAGAGGATCCACTCGACAATGAATCTTCACTTTCACAGGTAGTCATAGTTATATTCTGGCACGTGAACGCGTCCATAGAAGCCAAGTAGAGGTAAATTACAACACATATAAGGGAAGTGGGAAGAGGTGCCGACATACTGACAGAGCCATATCACTTCACAGTATACATGTAGTCTTCCGGTTAACCTATCCTAAAGCACATACCAAGAATCTAACAATTCGTGATATGTGTTGTATCTCAGGTACGCGTTTATGGTACCTGTTCATGTGGCAACTTGGATGATATGACCACACGGCCCCTAGCAACGGCATAAGCGGTATTAGATACAAATCTAGAGAGCCCTGATGGAAATGCTCTTACAACTGGTATATTGGTAATTGGTGAGCTGTTTCGCTGTAACAACTCGTAAACACCCACTTAACTTAGATGGATTTGCCTGCTTTCAATAACGATGGTCGAACGTAAATAATCTGTCGTGAAATCCAACCCTCCTTGACCCATTTTAACTTCGATATTGACGTATATGTTCAATTTTGAGGTTCACACTAAAGTAAATCATAATACCCACCCTTTCACATGAGTGTAAAATTGTCTTCCATGTTACAGGAGTTCGCACTCATCCCATGATCCTGACGTTCATGTTGTTTTCTCGTAACCGCATCACATACTGTCATTACCCACGCATAATGCGTGCACTGAAATAGTGTGAAATGAATGAGATATTTTGAAGAACATTAAGATAATTATAATTCTGCAACTATTTTATGATAATGTTAATGTAATGCAAAGTTATGATGTTTGCAACAACAGTCCATGACATTTCTTTTCTTCTGCGTATGAATATAAGGATAAACGGTTTTCTGCAGCAGTCAAACGAAGGCGGGCACTACTTTTGAGCATGGACGTCAATTTTTGCGTTTTGCAAACGTGATGATTTCAATATCTATACTACAGCCACTATCAGGATACTCCCCCATTGCACGAGTTGAAGTGGAGTTTTCTGTGTGTGAGCAGGGCGCCATTGGTTTGGAGGATATTATTTATTTATTTTATGTCTGCTTGAAAAGTGACAACCTCCCCCCCCCCCCCCCCCCCCCCCCCATAATTCCTTTCGTTATCTCAATCGGAAAAGACATTTTGGCGGTTGATGTTTCATATTATAGCAGATATTTGACCTCAGGTATGCTATAATCCGTTCACCTGTATCTTTTATGTTATTCTTGTTTGGCCTTCTTTATTTCTATTTCTTTCTGAAAATTTGTTTTTCATGACCCATTATGACTTTTTTACATTTTTATTTTGTACCGTTCGAAGTCCAATTGTGGTTCGCTTCAGTTGTTTGTTTAAAATGGTAGTAATTAGTGTACCACTGAACCACTTACGTCACGTGTTTGTTATCCAAATTTAAGCATTGTAATTTTAGCTAATTTTCCTATATAGTCAAAACATCGAAGATGGGTTTACAGAACTTGTGCCCACTATCTTCAGGCCCGTAGGCTGGGGGGATTCGGGGGGTGCGTACGCACCCCCCCGCAGAGCAGACCGAGTTCCGCTGCCGGGGAAAAAAAATTCAGAGTGCACGGAAGGACCTTCATGCGGGCATCCATGGGCCAGGAGCGATTGACCTGGCATTGCTACACATTCAGCTGGAGAGGGTGGGGGCTCAGCCCCCCCCCCCAGTTTCAACAAAAGCTGGGTGACTTTTTCATGATTTTGGTCCTAATGTGACCAGATAAACAGGCCGGTTTTCCCCCCGTGGTGCTTCACGCCGCCCTGTAGGCATTCACGGTGTTGGAGCGGTGACTTTGCACTGGAGGGGCACGTTGCTGTTTGGGTTAAATGCTCTGATTTGCTCATTCTTCTGTTCCGTTCACAATGACCAATAACTGTTTTAGATGTTAATTTACATAGAAATTGCATTCGCTTTATTGGACGATTATCTGCTTATCAAATTTAGAAATCAAAATTGCGTTCATATTATTTCTTTTTTTGTGTTCACATATTTCTCTTCAAACACGTCAGCGCTCTCCAACCCTCTGCTGAAATGTTACTTTCTTCGAGATCACTGCGTATAGTTCGAATTTTGGAAAGGAAAAAATACTTCTTTTGCATTCAAAAGTTATCAACTCAATTTTTCTTCTAAATGACGAGAAAAAATCACAAAAACAATCTCAAAATGCAGTTGATTATATAGTGATGATACGTCGTTTTGTATGCCGGAAGTCGGCCAGAATGCGTCGACAGCCATCTAGGAGCGCGGAGCTTCCGGGGCCTAGGCGGCCCCTGGACCCTCGCCTAAAGTGCTATGATAGTCCGCCGGCGCTGTACATTGTTATTCTTAACGTGATCAAGTCTTTGCTGGTTGACATATTTTCTTTATGACAGATAGCGGCGAAATATGCAGTAATAAACATGGACCAGTTCCTTGATAATATAGGATGGCTCAATCGGAGGAATTGTTGGCGTGATTTATCCATCTCTTTACCAGATCGTAACAAGTGTGAACTGAAGTGGCACAAATATATCGGCAGGCCGGTGTGGAGGCTAAGAATATCCAATATTAAGAGTGCAAGGACACTCTTCTCCAGATATCTCCAGAGGTAGGACACTCTTCACTCAATAAAAAGATAGCAAACGGGACACTTATCCCCACTCTTAGCCACCACACCGGAGTGAGGAGTTAATGACGTTAATGATAATAATCCTGATCAAAGGGGGTTTCCCATGGTTGAATATTAACCATCTCCCAGTCGACAAGATCATCATTCACACAACGAGTCGATTATAGTCATATACTGAATTTATCAGTCGGAAAAAATGCAGTTGGCGGATGTCGAAAATATGCTGTAAAAATGCGCCAGAACGCGCCATATGGCATCTAAATTTTCGAAAATTTTCCGGGGGGGCATGCCCCCGGACCCCCCTAGCCGGGCTTCGCGCCTGCGGCGCTCGCATTAGCAGTTCCGCAATATTCTCTACCGAACCCCCCCGTTGCCAAACCAGCCTACGGGCTTGATCTTGTATACAGGAAACGCCTTAACGATTAACTATGCGCGCATGCGTTTGGGTCATTTTACAATGAATTGAAGACATGCTCATAGTTTAGCGGTACGGATATCAGCTGTTTCAGGTCCGGAAATCTACATGTTATTGTGCTGTTTATGTAGAAAATGCCAGTATATGTGATACACGTCCGAAAGACCAATCGGCTTCGCCCATTCACGACCCATTCCAATTCCATTATGCCTATTAATAATGAACCAATCGCCAATCCAGTCCGTGTCAGGGTCATACTTTTTTAACTTTGTCGCATTTAACGCGAGACGCAGTGATTTGTTGTGACGAGAGCAGATTTTGGATTCAGTGGCAGCTTTCTCCAGTACAGTTGATACTGAGTGGGTCTATTTACAGTTTCTCTTCTTCAATATTATTCGCGGTACGTGCATACATCAACAGTTGCATTCACATCGAATACTAGCGTGATAAAAAAATACCTTACAGGACCCGCGATCGCGTCCTGAAAACTTGTCGTCTTGGCAGAGGGATATGTCTCATGAACGCCAATATTTGTAAAATATCAAATAAAACCTAGGTCCTCAGACTTCGTTTACCAATGAATAAATGAGTCTGAATTCAGTCTAACTTCAGCCTTGTTGTTGTTGCACAAGCAGGCCCAGGAAATGTGACAGCAAGTTAGAGAAACATGCCCATTTAACGAGCATAAGCCATGTGGACACATCATCAGACGCCTTAAAATTTCGTCGGATCCTCTTCTTCCTGATCGGCAGTCATCCCGTGCACAGGTAACAGGTGCAGGATTTGTCCGAATCTGGTGACCAGTGCATGAAATTGTCGCCCGAAATTTAATTGTAATTTTGTGTATATATTAAATAATAGCAACGGTCACCATCTCGAGAAAAATATCGAATGACAAATTGTCTCTTTGAATTTTTATAAGGCTATCTTCAATTAAAAGTACACTCTATAACCGATCCATTTTCATATAGTCGGGCCTTTCCTTTCTGTTCTCTCTAGACACCTCGCCAAACTTTTTTTTTGCATTATTTTTTTCAGTCTGAAAAGTTCGCCTTGTGGATTTGCTGTTTGCACGATGAAAGATCATTGAAAATTATCATTGTAACATCGAAAATGCTGCATCTGTATGACAATGCATTTCAGTATTTGATCGGTTATTCCACATATGTTGAAAACATTTGCACATATGTCTAAAAGTTTTCAACAGATGTGGAATAGTTCATTTATTTAACATATGTGTACAACTTTTCAACACGTCTAAACTTTTCAACATATGTCTAAACCTTTTACACATATGTCTAAAGCTTTTACAAATATGTCTAAAAGTTTTCGACATATGTCGAAAAAAGTTTTTTACACATATGTCTAAAACTTCTTGGCATATGTGTAAAACTTTTACACATAAGTGAAATACCGGTATTTAATTTATTTCACATATGTGCAAAACTTTTCCACATATGTCTAAAAGTTGCGACTGCTGTCGTAGGCATCGACTGCTCCCTGGTATCGTTTTGGTGCCTTTTCCACCCGCAAACAAAGGAAAAAAACTGTCCACAGTGATGGTATTCAGTAAGGTTGACCTGGAAATGGCTAAGAGACTAAGCCCTTGTGTTTTTCCTGACCCATTATGACTTTATTTCCACCCCTTCCCCGATCTCCTCTTTCATTTCAAGATTGCATGGAGCCGCCGTACTCTAAACCAAATGTACAGCTAACGCAGTTTGTACGATCTGCGTTAGCAAAAGTAAAAGAGGTGCGTTTAGGGACGATGGTCATGTACAGACCTTGAATGATTATAAGCTTCCGTGTCCTGACTGTAGTTCCAACTTTCTCACACTGTCGGAAAGACGAAAAACGAACCCCGAAGGGACCGTCATTTTGAAACGGTCGTTAGATAGCAAACAGTCGCGAAAGATTATACCACAGGGAGCAGTCCAATTTCTTTCCAGTATCTCTCCTGACATTTATTTAACATATATAAAATGATTTTCCACATATGTTGAAAAACATTTTATTTGACATATGCGGAAAGGTTTTGCACATATGTATAAAACTGTTCAACATTTATGAACTAGTTAATTTATTTTACATATGTGCAAAACTTTTCCACATATGTCTAAAACTTTTCAACATATGTGTAAAACTTTTCAACATATGTCTAAAACTTTTGCACATATGTCGAAAATCTGATTTTTACACATATGTGAAATTCTTTTGTTCATATGTCATGTATGTACGAAACTTTTCAACATATATGGAATAACCGACTATATACCGAAACGGCTTGTCATACATCTGTATTTCTTTGACACATTGTTTATTCCGCCGAGCATTATCATCGTTAAACTACATGTACTTACCAAGTAAACTAATCGAAAACCAAAACCAAGCGACTTTAACATATCTGCTGATGTCTTCTGTTTATGTTTATACTCCGGTCCCATAACCCGCCAAGTAAACTGTATGTGTATATAAATGCACTAGCACTAGCACCGCAAGCCTGTAGACGTGAGTGCCAAATGGCTCTGTAGAACCGGGTAATAGTGCGTTACACTTCTTTAAGAGTATCCATGGTGATTAGTAATAGTTCTGAGTACCGGTTATTGATCAGGCTCGAAGCCAAGGGGGGGGGCGGGGGTTCGGCCGAACCCCCTTTTCGGAAATATTATATATTTTTCTCATATAAATAGCCTTTTCAAACTGAAGCGAACCCCCAATTTGCCCCTTTTCCCATACAGCAAAGCCCCTGATGTGCCCTTTTGGAGTGAAGGCGAACCACCCCTCAGTAAGTCCTGGCTACAGCCCTGTTCATCTGTCATGTCTGCGGGATTTTCTGTCGTTTTGTAAACCAGATTCCATGCATGTTTGTGTAAACCAGGCTCATGAACTGACATCCAGCTGTAGAACGTGTCCATAGATGTGACCTAGCTGACCTCAGTTCACATGTATCGACGACGAGGCGCTGTGATCGACATTTATTACGGCCAAATTGGGACGAGGTCAGTTCATCACCTTGTATTGGTGGGGCCTGGTCATCACCACTGTATGATGAAGAGCAATGAGTTTAGATTTCAGTATGGTTTGGAATATGGTTTGGATTCTAACTGTTCACTATTTATCGGTGATGTTGTCTTCACGTTTTGTTTCAACGCCACTGGTACATAAGATGTGGCTCTGATTATGCTCCCGACGAGTCATCTTCAAATGTACTTAGAATAAATCAATAAAACCGTGCCAACTACACGTAACAGGATGCAACTAAGAAGTAGACTTTGCTGATTCGTGTTTCATATCATCTATTTTATTTAGGATTGAACTGCCACAGATCAAATATGGATGATGTACCAATCAAAATGGAGCCCTATGACGAGGACACCACTTCCGTGGTACAGGGAGATTTTTACTGCCGACAATTTCCCGTAAAAAAAGAACCGCGGGTCCAGAGCACTACTTCCATGGGAACGCTGAATTCAACAAAATTTGCGACAAAGGAGAAGCCAGCGGACTTGTTTGATGAGTTTGAATATCCAAGAAAAGAAGCTGACATCAAACCTGAAGCTTGCACACAAGTAAGTTGTGGGTTAGTTTAGCTTTGGGTGGTACACGGATACAAACTATTTTGCGTTGAGAACATTTATTGAAAAAATATCCTAAACAATTAAGCGCAACATTAAAATGGCGGTGGTGAAAGAATATATGACGGAGTCCACTTTTCCGTCAAATTTTCCGTCCAACCGAAAACTGGTATTCGCAACATTAAGGGTATTAAAATACAATTCTGTGTCCTGTACATGTATGCTAAACCCAAATTAAGGCTGTAATGTATAAACCCACCAAGGCTGTGTAATGTATAAACCCACCAAGGCTGTGTAATGTATAAACCCACCAAGGCTGTGTAATGTATAAACCCACCAAGGCTGTGTAATGTATAAACCCACCAAGGCTGTGTAATGTATAAACCCACCAAGGCTGTGTAATGTATAAACCCACCAAGGCTGTGTAATGTATAAACCCACCAAGGCTGTGTAATGTATAAACCCACCAAGGCTGTGTAATGTATAAACCCACCAAGGCTGTGTAATGTATAAACCCACCAAGGCTGTGTAATGTATAAACCCACCAAGGCTGTGTAATGTATAAACCCACCAAGGCTGTGTAATGTATAAACCCACCAAGGCTGTGTAATGTATAACCCACCAAGGCTGTGTAATGTATAACCCACCAAGGCTGTGTAATGTATAAACCCACCAAGGCTGTGTAATGTATAAACCCACCAAGGCTGTGTAATGTATAAACCCACCAAGGCTGTGTAATGTATAAACCCACCAAGGCTGTGTAATGTATGCATATGAATATAAACAGTTTTACCCTGTACATTTCTTATCTGCAGTGTGACAGAGAGGCAGAAATGTAAATGTTGCTGATGTCATTCGTGCTAATGCCATATTTCTGTCATACTTTTTATAAGATATTCACCCCAAATCAAATGTGAATTAAATTAAATCAAGGGTGAATGAGTTAATAGAATTTAACGTCGCTTTCAACAATATGTCAGCTATATAATATCGAGACGAACCAGCTAAGCACCACTCAGCAAAGTTGCGTTCCTGCCACAGAATAAACCTTTGAAGTAGCATGGAATTAGACACCCTCCATCCATCCTTTTAAACACTGAGGACTGCACACAAGACACAGGCAGGACGTTTTAACATGGTGCAATAAAGACAAGTGCTAGACAGTACATTATCAAGCTCCGTTTGGTTCTCAGCAAAAGGCATTGAAGCAACAGGGATCATAAAGATGTACAGTGGTACCACCCTGTCCTTATTAAAATATATGTACCATTGACAGTGTACTAAGTACCAATACATGGATACTGTGGGTGTTTGGAGAATATTGCTAATATAATTTTCACGTGATCCAGTGTCATATACTGACAATGGTACAGATACATCCATACGATTGGCCTAATTTCACTGAGCATGTGCAAGTGCTTGTCTTCAAAGAAATTTCTTGAACAAATGCAAAATAGAGTTTGACGTTTCAATGACGTAAGCACCAAACATGTTACAGATGTCATTTATGTCTTGTCCTGCTAAATTAAAAAAACTGTACAAAGAGTTCATATGGTCATTTGTTTATTTTCCTCTGATACATTTCATTGACATGTAGATACATGTAGTAAGGTAGAGGGCACATTGTCTCCTTACGATACTTTTTTAATTTAAAAGTGTTGCTAATGTTCTTTTTTTGTTCAGTCATTGATTGACGGAAACGGGAGTTAGTGGAAAAGGTTATCGTTGAAACCGCCTAACGCATGTAAGCCATCAAGTAACCCACAGAAAACCTTTTTTACTTGTCATGTGAGTCCTTATGTGACTCTTTGCTCCATCTCCAACGATTCACCGATCTAATCAATGCAGTATCCATGTGAGATTGATATCTGTTGATCAATCCATGCTTTGTAGCAATCAATTTAATTAAGGGCATTACAATACATTAATGAACTGTTGTTGTGGTTGTTTTTCAAGGAGACTACAGATAGCTGTTTCTACACAGAGGAGATGAAAGGTAATGGCGCTGTTAATGTGCTGGCCATGGTAACAGACAGACCATACCCAGTGGCCTTGTACCAGGTGGATCCCCAATTAAGGAATAATGCTGGTACAATTATTGAACGGTTGGAGGACGATAACCTGTTACTACATACTGATCACGTAGAAAGGAAGAGTGCAAACATTGTAACGACTGAAGAACCCTCACGCAATCCAACTTTATGTCAACCAAGAAGAATGAAAAAATCTAGACCTTCAGACAAATCATCCAAATGTTCACACTGCTCTTATAGCTGTGTTAGCAGAAGTGATTTGCAAAGGCATGAACGAACCCATAATAGTGAAAAGCCTTACAAATGTTCTCTGTGCTCATATAGCTCTCAAAAGAGAGGTCAGCTTGTTGCGCATAAAAGAATCCATACTGCTGAAAAACCTTACAAATGTTCTGTGTGCTCATATAGCTGTACACAGAAAGGTAACTTAGAGAAGCACAAATACAGTCATACTGGTGAAAAGCCCTACAAATGTTCTCTGTGCTCGTATAGCTCTGCACGGAGACATGGTCTTGATGTGCATAAAAGCGTTCATACTGGTGAAAAGCCATACAAATGCCCTATGTGCTCATATAGCTGTGTACAGAGAGGTGACCTTGAGAAGCATAACAGAATTCACACTGGCGAAAAGCCATACAAATGCTCTATGTGCTCGTATAGCTCTGCATGGAGACATGATCTTGATGTGCATAAAAGAGTTCATACTGGTGAAAAGCCATACAAATGCCCTATGTGCTCATATAGCTCTGCACATAGATGTAGCATTAAGAAGCATAACAGAATTCACACTGGCGAAAAGCCATACAAATGCTCTATGTGCTCCTATAGCTCTGCACAGAGAGGTGACCTTGATGTGCATAAAAGAATCCATACTGGTGAAAAGCCATACAAATGCCCTATGTGCTCATATAGCTCTGCACATAGAGGTAACCTTGAGAAGCACAACAAAATTCATACTGGCGAAAAGCCGTACAAATGCTCTATGTGCTCATATAGCTCTGCACAGAGAGGCAACCTTGATGTGCATAAAAGAATCCATACTGGTGAAAAGCCATACAAATGTTCTCTGTGCTCATACAGTTGTACACATCGAGGCAACCTTGAAAGGCATAACAGAATTCACACTGGTGAAAAGCCATACAAATGCTCTGTGTTCATATAGCTCTGCACGGAGAGGTAACCTTGATGTGCTTAAAAGAATCCATACTGGTGAAAAGCCATACAAATGTTCTATGT